>JBAMMX010000017.1:15724263-15966763 GCA_037126225.1 Dillenia turbinata
TGTCATTTTTGTTTTGGAAAGAGTAAGTAATTTATTTTTTTTAATTTAAACCTCCTTCCGTATTATCACACATGAGAAGTGTGACTATCGCGAATCCAAACATTGCATTTTAATCATGTTGGTTATTTCTACATTTGCATAATTGTCTTTTTTTGTTAAGGGTGCGACGTCTGAATAGCAGGTCATCCCATGACTTTGGGAAGATTTATAAAGCTTGTGAAAAATTTGCAAAGGGTAAGTTTTATAGGCATGAAGATTCTTATTTAAAGAAAATAAGTTGTGTGTATCTAATTGTTCATTGAGAGACTTATTAATTCAAGAATCCTATTGTGGTGGGTTTTATAGACATTTTGAAGTCGTCAAAACCTTGATTATTTTACAGAAACAATTATATTGGTCATACATGAAGCAAAATGTTAAGAAACTTTATGATAGATGTGTTGCCTGTAAGAAAACTAAATCAAGGGTTTAGCCTAATAGTTTTTATACGTCCCTACCTATTCCTAATTCACATTAGATTGATATTTCGATAGATTTTGTTTTGGATTTACCTAAAAATAGGCATGGACATGATTTGATTTTTGTGATTATAGATTGGTTTTCTAAAATGACTCATTTTATACATTATCATAAGTTTGACGATATTTCTCATATTGTAGATTTATTCTTTTGAGAAATTATAAAGTTACATGGTATGCTGAGGACAATCGTTTCCCTTAGTTCAAGTGACATTTTCCCCCTCTTCTTGTAATAGATTGAGTTCGAGTCTTATTATATGCAAAAAAAAAAAAAAAAAAAAAAAAAAAAAAAAAAAAAAAAAAAAACCAAATGCCACAAGAATTATTCAACTCTCAGGCTAACAAGAAAGAATCATCAAATTCCAAACATCCAGCCACCATTTTAGCAATGAAACCTGCCAACGGACCCACAAGGACAAACCAACCGCCCTCTAGGGAAGCAACTCAATGAAAGCCAACGGCCACATTCAAGCGTAAACCGAGCTTATCAACGTAGATCAGAGCCTTAGATAACTCCTTAGACCTAGAGATTTAGGTCCTCATCAGAAGTGTCACTAAGAAACTTATCAAAGGTGCACAGCTGCGCCAAAAAAGAAACCGGGGTGTAGACTAGATTTAACAAGAGGCTCCAAGCTCCTGCAATTTGATGCCAACAGTTGCAAGTCACTACCGACACTCGTTCCATTCTCACTTCCCTAAAGTCTGTTGATCTGCAGTTAAAATCACCGGAATACTCTTTCTTGCCACCCGGTAATAGCAAGAGCAAGATGAGAGAGAGAAAGAGGGCAGCCCAGCCAAAGACACTAATGTCTCAGCACGTTACCAAACATTGGCTGAACTCGATGCGCGCTGCGCCCTCCAAACCTGAGATTTTGGGTCAGGGCATCACAACCCCAACTCAATCCCGTCCTAAAGTACATAAATATAAAAAATCCCGCGCCTGCCACCGGCCTCTTTCATTCTAATCCACAAGGTCTCATTATACATTAAACCCTGGTTAAACCTGACTTACATTTGGATAAGTTTCAAGTATAATTGCTTGGCCCTAGCTCTAGTCCTAGGTCGAGCCAACTCTGGTTATTATTCCTTAAACCCTTAACAACCAAGATAGGTACAATCTACGATGGGTACAGTCCCTGATACTAAAAATGTGCAATTCATTAAAAATGCATTAGCATTTTTTGGAGAACCCAGATATTTACCCTTGAGTGGCGCAGAATAATTCTCTCCAAATACAATTACTAAATAATTACATAGTCTAATTAATTCTATAAGAAAACTAATGGATGCAAAACTAGGTAAAGTTTTTTTTATTTAAACACATAGTTGAGCTTTGTATTTTCAAAATCAAAATTAAGCTCAGAAGCGCATGCTCTCCGGTGTTCAGGTTATTTCCCTTATTTTCAAGGCTATAAAAGTGAAACTATAAAGTATAAAGTGAAAAAAAAAAAATTGGTAAAAAATTCCAACTTAAATGAGAAAATGAGAAAACAAAAGTAAATAATGGGGAAAATGAGATTGGATGCTCAGATTCTATGGGTGTAATAGAGAGTCTGACATGCTCATTTGCTTTCAGAACGAGGAATTGTTTTCTAATCACTGCATCCAAAATCCCACTTCCATAAATTTCAAAACCCAAAAATAAAATGCAGAAAAATTATATAAAATTTTTTAAAAAATAGATAAAATAAAAGAACAAGGGGGGGGGAGGATGCTCAGATTCTATGGGTGTAATTGAGAGTCTGACATGCTCATTTTGCTTTCAGAACGAGGAATTGTTTTCTAATCACTGCATCCAAAATCCCACTTCCATAAATTTCAAAACCCAAAAATAAAATGCAGAAAAATTATATAAATTTTTTTTAAAAATAGATAAAATAAAAGAACAAGGGGGGGGGGGAGGGAGGATGCTCAGATTCTATGGGTGTATAAAAGGAGTCTGTCATGCCTTATGTTAGCATTCAGAACGAGGAATTTTTTATAATCATTGCACCTTCCATACCCGAAACTCCATTTTTTCCCTAATTTTTTATAACACAATCAACATTTCCAATAAATTAGAAAAAAATTAAAAAAAAAAAAAAAGGAAAAGGGAAGGCTCAGACACGCACAAACGAAGACATCAAAACAAAGTAGTAATAAAACTACTCAAAGTATTAGGTCTAATAATGTTGATCAGTATCGAGAAATGATTTTTGGTCATCACTGCCTCATCATTAAAATTAATCCAACAAATCA
Organism: Dillenia turbinata; assembly: GCA_037126225.1. Taxonomy (NCBI): domain Eukaryota; kingdom Viridiplantae; phylum Streptophyta; class Magnoliopsida; order Dilleniales; family Dilleniaceae; genus Dillenia; species Dillenia turbinata. The sequence goes on from JBAMMX010000017.1 coordinate 15,727,020, forward strand.
AAATAATATAAAAATAAAAAAAAGGCATTCAATGACCAACAATGTTAATATGTACCAGATTTATTAAAAAAATCATATGATTAAAATTTAAGAAGAAAAGAAAAATTATTTTTAAAAAAAAAATGACGAAAACTCAGAAAATACCGGTGAGGAGATGCGCAAGTCGACGATGTAGAAAGAAATTAGGAAACTTGGGTTCCTAATTTCCCAGAAAGCAAGAGGAGGCGATGAGTTTGAAAGATATTACAACGTGAGATCTGCTTTTATACCCGAAACGGCGATCTAAACCCTAGAGGCTACGAGAGTTGTCGGCTGAGCCCTGGGATATTTTTTTTCATAACTGGGCCACATTGTTTTAGACCAAAATATAGAACTGGGCCAAGTGCTAAATGGCTTGAAAAAGGTGTTGGGCTTAGTGGTCTGGGCTAAGTGCGCTCTCTCTCTCTCTCTCCCTCTCTCTCCCTCTCTCCCTGGGTTTGTCATTTTTTTTTTTAATACCTATTGGTTTTTAAACTTTACCCGATTAATTTGGTCCAAATACTATGGGGTGGGTTAGTTCCCCCAAATCTCATTTCTCTATTTTCATGCTTGAATCAGAGACCTATGATTAGAGGATCGATACTCTACCATTATATCCATGGAAGTTTGGTTCTGTCTCTCGTGCAAAGGTAATTCATTAAGAACAAAAGTAAAGGTTACAACATGGGAATACTCAACTCTTAAATCATCTGGATACAAAGGGCCACCGGAGAGGTGCCGGGAAAACAAAGAAAAGTTCAATGAAGAGGTTCCAATTTTGGCAAAGCATCCGTACATGCATTGGCTGCTCGATATGTTTGCTTAACCTCCATGTCCGATCTGTCTATTAAGAACCTATAGTTGCTAATAAGAGGAGAAAATTAAGGGTTAGAAGTTAGGTGAGAATATAAGTTAAAAAGTCACTTATGAGTTTCTTTAACCCCAATTCCTTGGCAGTTCCAATCCTTCCCTTAGGGTAAATTTGGTTTGCGGAGGCGGGGAGGGGGAAAAAAGATTTACTTCACCTCCTGATTGAAGCAAATAAGTTTTTTTTCATTTTTATTTGGTAGAAATGAAAGTAAAGGAAATGTGTGATACTTTTTTTATTTGGTTATAATGAAAAGTGGAAAAAAAATATCATAAATTTTACAATTATACCCTTGTGAAATAATATTTTTAATATTTCTTACCATTTTTTTATTTTTAATTAAAATATTTTCTAGAAATATAATTTTTTTCTAAAAATAGTTATTTAATATATTTTTCTTATTTTTATAAAATATTTTCATTATTATTTTATATTAAATAAAATTAGAATATTAATGTAAAAAAAAAGAAAAAAAGAAAAAAAGAAAAATTAAAAAAAAATAATTTTTTCAATAAAATTGATAAAAAAACTAAATTTTATTAGTTTATATTAAATAAAATTGAAATATAAAAAATAGATAATTTTATAAATGTCAAAGAAGGGTTAAAAAAAATTTATAAAAAAAATTTCATTTTGTTCTATTTCCATCCATTTTAGGACATAAATGATTTTTTAAGAGGGAATAAAAGAAATTACACCTTATTTTTACTTCTCTTTCACATTTCCTTCCTTACCAAACGAATGAAATGTGTTATTTTCTTTCACTTTTACTTCCATTCCTCTTTTTTTTCCACTTTTCACCCCAATCAAACTACCTTTAGGACCTATAACTTAATTGGCATGAGGAGGCCCATAGTGAGGAATGAGAATGGATATTTGGGAATGAAACACCCAAAATAAGGTATTCCTGAAACTCAAATAAAAATATAGATTTTATGAAATCCATACCAATGTGTTTGATTTCAAATTTAATTTTGATTTTTGAATGTGAATCAAATGTCCCTAATATTCCTGTTTAAGTTCATTTAATTCAAATTTAAATATTTGTGTAGTTAAATACTAGTTTTTCTTGATATTTAAAAATTTTAAAACATCTTTAACATTTTTTCTTCTTTCATGAAAAATTAAATTAATAGAAAAGAGTTGAGCCACTAATTTAAAATTGGGGTTTGCTAATTAAATTTGCTCTTAGATGTATTCAGTTCAGAAACTACCACATCATCGGTGAACCTTCATAACTGGTTTTGTAATTTATATGGACTCTTAGTTGTTCATATTAGTGATTAAATTCTCCAAGCAAATGAAGAACAAAATGCATTCAAGGTTTTTCCACGAGATTCAACACAATAGTATATAATTTTGGTGAAAATGATGGTTTTGCCCCTTCACGAAATGAATGGACTACTACCATTGCCTTAAAACTCTCTCTCTCTCTTCTGAGATTACATTTTCTCATTCTTCCTCTTTCTCTCTCTTTTCCATTATCAGTCAATTCTCTCTCTCTCTCTCTCTCTCTCTCTCTCCCCTTTCCAGCAGATTAGTAACAGTTTTTCTTCTTTCCCGAAGATAGAGAGAGGAAGGATGAGAGAGAAAAAGGAAGTGGGAGAGTGGCCGGAATCAATGGAGAAAGGTTGAAAGAGGAATAGAGAGAATCTGATGTTGAGAATGTTGAGAGGCAGCTCGAGTAGAGAGATTGTTTGATGGGGTAATTTGGTCATTTTACACACGGATAAATCACAGTTTCAAAAAAAAAGTATTGTTTAAGGAATTTCACAAAACGATGAAATATTCTGGTCTTATTTGTAAATATTTTTTAGCTGAACTCAGCTATCATTACACTTTTTTCTCTTTCATTTTTATATTCACATTTCTCTTTTAGATTGGCATTCAATTCAAAACGGACGATGGATAGGAACATCATAATAATGAGAGAATATAAACAAATGATGACAAACAACAATGCAAACAAGAGAGATGTAGTATTTGTTGCAGAGAGTTTTGAGAGAGAGCACTCAATCAAAGATGAGAAATGATCCATGGGAAAGATCAAAGTCTTGAGACATGAAAGATGTAAAGTATTATTTCTGTGGTGAGATAAGTCATGTGAGAAATTTGGCGAAAGATAAACGAAGCTTTGAATGAGCTTAAGTAGTTGCAAGAGAATCTAAAAGGCAAGATGAAGAATAAAGATAACTCTAATGTAAATGTGCTAGAGGGAGAAGACAAAGATTTCATCTTGGCAGTGAGTGATGACTTTGTAGTGATGATTCCATTGACAGTATATCAAATTGGGTGTTCGGTTTTGGACTTTAGAACATATTTATAGAGATAAGGCCATGTTTAGTTTGTGCACTTAAGGAGAGTTTAAACACATGAATATGGGTAATTAAGAGGAAAATGAAAGCATAAGGCATTGGGAATGTTCGTCTACCGCTTCATGATGGTACCATCAAGACTCTATGTAATGTGAGATACAAGCCTTCTACTGATGTTAACATTATTTCCTTGGGCGAATTAATAAACATCATGAGAATACAAGTGCGTTGGAGTTGGAAGGTGCTGCAAAGTATAAAAAGATAACAAATTAATTTCTCAAGGAAAGAAGAACTGGAAGAATATTTGTTATTTGGATAAACATTCACTTCAAAGGAAGATTTAAAGTATCAAAGTCAAGAAGTTTAAGAAGAAAAACAGCTTCTCTACATTGTTAAAATATGTGGAGCACATCATCTAGAAGACTCTGTCCACACAGTTGTGAGAAGGAGATTATTGGGTTTGGTCTCTCTTCTGTGTAAACATAGTTGAATATGAGATTATCCCATTGGGTAGCCAATTCGATCTTAAACATACCAATAAACATAATTTTCTCATGCATGAAATTCCTAAATTCAAATTAGGTTAGAATCACTTACCTTTTTTTATGATTGAGTATTCTAAGTCTAGAAGATGTTATAAAATTGATCACCTTCTGTTATTCATAATCCAAATATCTTGGTGAATAGTTGATCAATCTTCTCAAAACCCTTTTGTTCTCTTAAGAAGTTCCCTTCTTTCTTTTTCCAAAAAAAACAATGCCTTTACCCATACAAAAAAGTCTCCAACACATGTATTTTTCATTCACGTACTCAAAAAAAAAAAAAAAAATCAAGTTGGAAAATTGTTTTTCTTTTTCTTTCTATTTGCAAAAGAGAGAGAGTTAAAGGAAAAAAAATGAGAAGTTGAGGGGTAGTTTTCAAACAACCACTCCTTCCCTCAACTTAACTTTCTATTCAAAAATCAAAATTAAATTTAAATGAGTTTGGGTTTTGGCTATATCCATATGGGTGGACCCGCACCCATTTCTAACATTTCTCACTCACATATGAGACTAAGCTACTTACATAGCATGATCATCACTATTAAACATCAATTTTATCTTGGTAAGTGGATCATGAGAATACCTAAAACTCTAGAATTATATCTTGGTTAAAAGATATATAATAGCTCACTTTCAATATAGTGATGAGAATGTCGTATTCGTTATACCAAAATCCTCTTTATTAGACACAACCAACGTATCTCTCATCTTTCAAAATAATATAAAAGTATATTTGATTCTAATCCATTTATGTATTCACAATTATATTCCTAAACATTAAGTCATAGATATAATCAGTAGGCCTATGAATGCGAGCAACATGTTGGTCAAAGGCAGTCTTCCTTTCATATTTTTAACTTTCGACTTTATCCTAGCTGTTTTTAAATATGCCTTTGCCCAACCGATCAATCGTCGTTCCTTGGTGGTATGTTAAAGTTGTAACAATAAAATAAAATTTCAAGAGACAGACAAAAGTTTTAATGGTATAAATTGAGGTTGAATATAAATATCTGGATCTCACACAATGAGACAAAGAGGGATACACTATTTCATTACTAATATGGTCACATAACCACACATGGTATGAAACACGTGTTATAATACACTTTCTTCCTATTTGAAAGCATATGTCTTCTTTTCTGAAAAAATAATACATCATATAAGTTTTAATCTAAGTGTATATAACACTTGATTAGAGTTTTCCTTCCTAAAAGTTTTCCAAGATTTCACAATAAAAAAAAAAAAAAAAAAAAAAATTCACACCTAACTATTAGACAAGTCCAATGGATTATGAGAATCCATTTCGATTACCATGTATATAGTATACATAATAAGTAATCTCATCTTAGTATTCTACTAAGATAATATGTATGTTAATTCACCACAAATTAGTATTGTCTTATCTCTATATATTACACGGACATTGAGGCAATTGCTTGTATAAGAAAACCAATCTCCAAAACTTGTCGACATACCTTCAAGCATAGACCCAAGAATTTTGGACACAAAAATAAAATTCAAATGTTAATTAAATATGGGCATTACATTATATATACTCTGTATATGATTACAATCACAATCACAGTCACAAATATTGTCATGACCTATGCAAACCAAGAGATCTAACATATTTTACAAACATGATTTTTGGGTATTAGTTTAAGTAAAAAGAATAAGTCACCATTAAATACGTAGACATATATTTCAATGTCGTTTCCCTCTTTTCAATCGTATCTCTGATAAGATTGATCTTTGTGTCTATATTTTGTTTTATCATTGTATTTTGAATTTTTAACATAAGCAATAGTTGACTAATTATCATATTATAACTCTCACTGAATAGCTTACTACTCTCAATATTATAAAATCTATTCAACCAAACTCTTTCTTGAACTATGAAAGTAGAGGCCACAAATTCTACTTTCATTATAGAAAGAGAAATATAGGTTTATTTTTTACTACTCCATAAGATAGCGTTATCATTGAACAAGAAAAATATAATCAAAAGTAGATTTTTTTCTCATCTAAATTATCCCCAATTTAGATATCCCAATATCTTTTCCTTCAGAACAAAGGAAATAATCTGCGGCTTCTTTCATGTTTCCCAATATTCTTTTTCTGACAAGTCAATCACTCTTCCTTGGATTGAATTGATACTTGCCACCAAATCTGGACATAACAAATATCGAGACAAGTACACATTATAGTGTACTTCAAGCTGCCAACTGTGCTTGGATACGATACTCTAAACATTTCATCTATTCATTAGGTGTTTTTAGGGCATGTGTCATCGTTTGAATTATCTTCTATGGCTACATGAGTATCAATGAGTTTGTAGTTTTTAACTTTGTATCGTTTCAGAACCTTTATAACATAAGACTCTTGATATAATTCCAATAATCTTTTGGAATGATCTTTATGGGTTTTAATTCCTAATCTGTCTTACCCATAGCTTTTATCTTAAAATTAGAAGACAAGTACTTTAAGATCTAAAAGACATAGTCTTTATCATTCATGACTAACAATATGTTCTCGACATATGAAGATAGAATTACAAACTTATCATTGGGTTTCTTTACATAGTTATAATGGTTTTCATTTAACATTACGAAATCGTAAGAGATCACACCTTTGTGAAACTTCAAATACTATTGTCTCAAAAACTGTTTATGACCATAAATTAATTTATTTAATTTACATATTTTATTTTCCTGATCTTTAATGATAAAACCCTCTAGTTATATCATATAGATTTCTTCCTCAAGTTCACCATTAAGAAAGAAAGTCTTTATGTCTATACGATATAATTCTAAATTTAAATTGACCACCATTGCCAACAACGGGCAAATTGAGGTAAATCTCACTTCTAAGAAAATGTTTTCTTATAATTAATACTCTTTTGAATATAATCTTTTACTACCATTTAAATCTTATACCTTTGAATAGTTTTATCTATCCTATCCTTATTTTTGAGAATCCAATTATTGTAAATAACCTTGTGCCCTTACAAAAGTTCGACCAATTTTTAAAATATGGTTGAACCTTATTGACTCAAATTGTTAGGTCTATTATCTTTTTCATTCATCTTTGACGGGACCAGATAGAGGCTTATCTATATTCTTAGGTTCTTCTTCATTTTCTAGAGAAACAATAAATGTGTGTCTTCATTTTTAGAATAACGGTTGGGGCACCGCTTTTCTAGATTTGTCTTGGTTGGAAATTTAGTTAGATTATTAGAATTCAAATCTCTCTGCTTTAGAATCAATATTTAACTCATTTTCTTGTGATTCCTTTGATCGGCATGGATAGAGCCATCATTTGAATTAACTAATTCAAATAAAAACTTTATGTCATTCACGTCACATGTTAGGAAATTCATTTTTCGAAATATGACATACGTAATCAAATCTTTACTATAGTATCATCTTCTTATTTACCAATGAACACTTAATCTTTAGAATGGTTAGAATATCTTATAAAGATATTCTTACTTTCCAGGAACCCAATTTTTCAAACTTATTAGAAAAAATTTTAAATATAGACAACTCATTCTCAAAATCTGAGATTACTTAGATACGACTTTCTACAAGTTCAAAGTTCATATAACGTCGTTGGTATTGACTTTGAGGACATTTTGTTCAAAATATAAGCCGCAATCAACAAGACATCTCTCTAAAGGAAATCGATAAGTTAGATTGCGCTATCGTAAATCTTGTCATATCCAATAATGTTTTATTCTTTCCCTCTACAACACTATTACATTAAGGTGTATAAGAAATGGTTAAATGATGGATTATACCTCTTTTATTACATAGATCCTTAATTGATTTGATAGATATTCACGCATTCTATCCGTTCTAAAGTCTCTTTTCTCATTCTATCTATTTGATTTTCTACCTCATTCATATAAAATTTAAAACACTCAAGTGTTTCAAACTTGTGAGAAAACAAATAGACATGCCCAAATTACATGAAAATATCTATAAATATAATCAAACATAAAACTCCACGTCTAACCTTCATATTCATTGGACTACAAATGTTTGAATAGATTAACAACAATGGAAATTCAGCTCGTATGATCTTTTCAAATAGTTTTCTTGTAATTTTTCGGACATGACAATGTTCAACTTAATATTTAAATATTGACCATTATATTGAAATACAGTGAAATCATTTACTAGTCGTCTAGAATTAATATACATGTCATTTAAATACAAACTAACCCGTCTTTAGAAAGTTCACAACATAGCCATGTTTCAAAAAAACAAGAACATATATTAAACTCCATCAAATTTCTATCATGTACGAGAACATCATACGAATAAGAGTTCGGTTATTTTATAACTTCAATTTACAATTGTCGACTCCTCCAACTTCACTTTTGAATTGTTCTCCATATAAATCCATCTTTTACTAGAAAATACTTGAAAAATTTACAAATGTCTCTCAATCTGTTTTTATATCCAAAGTTGTTCTTTTGTGATTCGTTTCTGGTTTCTTTTCCTTTCATACTTTCGTTTTCTAATTTTCTCACATTTAGAGTTCAAAACTCTCTTGAAACTAGACTCAACAACAAAAGTATCAATTATAGATCTTGTAGCACATACTCATCCCTCCAAACTCAACATGGCGAGCAACATTTGAGAAAATTTTCATACAACATTGTGAGTCAAATTGACTTTCAAGTGCTCTCACTTGTTAGGAAGGGATCAGATCAAGATTTAAACTTGCTTTTCGTGAAAAGGACATGACCAATTGACTTTACCTCTCTTATCATGTTAAACATGACCCTTAAATATTGTTTGATATTGTGATCACTTTGCCTTTTGTAAGTATCAAAATTTACGGTCAACTTTTTAAAATGAGTCACACTAGTACCTCCATATTTCTCTTTGAGGTACTTCTAAATAACATGACCAATCAAATATTGCTTATACTCGGGAATCATGCTATCAATCACAAAGTTAACGGTGTTACTCGAGTAGTGGAATTTATCATTTTCAAGCCTGGTAAGTATTTTGTTCTCTCCTCTGCTAGCGGTATTGCTCACACTAGTGTGTTGCATGACCTACTTGATACCTTTTAAGGCATCTTGTTCTTTTAGCATATACCATATTACGTAAAGCATATCTCATAATTGTTGCTATTTAATTTGTCACCTCTATTCAAATACATGATAATAGAGTTTGATACTATAGTTTGGAGCATATCTCATAATTGTTGCTATTTAATTTGTCACCTCTATTCAAATACATGATAATAGAGTTTGATACTATAGTTTGGATTTTAAGAGAGTGGATACAAGTACTAATACTCATATTATACATACAATTTTGTATTTCAAAATTAACTTTTATGAGTCAACATTAGTTATAGAATCAAAAATTCACTAAATTTTTAATCATCATTTATAATCTTAATATATCACCATCACAAATTTAATTTAAAAATACAATTTAGATAAAAATTACTCAAATTCTTTCAACCTAAAATCTCTCACTTAAATACACAAAACATTTAAATAATATTACTATTTTGAATGATAATTATTTAAATTCTACTAATTTAAAAATTCCATTTAGATACACAAAGTATTTAAATAATATTATAATTTTGGATGTGAATTATTTAAATTCTACCAATCCAGAAATTTCTTTCAAAAGGATACTTGTTTTCTTTTGCATACATGATCATACAAAATAACAAGCGTAGCCAACATATATTTAATAAAATCTTTACACTAAAAAAAAATCTTAAAAGTTTCTTTTAGTACATGATCATAATCCACATGGATAGTTATAATATGTAAAAGAAAACATATAAATGTATTATATCATTTAAAACAAATTCACTTGAGACATCATGTTTATAATTCTCTTAGTTAGTCTATCCGTAAGAGTAAATCTCCTTATGACATGTTGAGAACTATTTATATTTTGTGATAGCCTTTTTTTATTTGCATCTTTATATTTTTGACTTCTTACATTTCTATTAATATTGGTTTTTCATCGTCAAAAATTATATTCCAATTCTTGACAAGCAATTTATCAACTACGCTAACACAATAAGGATGTGAGAAATTTCTTAGTATGTGAACGTCATCCCCCCAGAAAGCATGGTCTAGAAGAAGAAGTTCTTCCAACCATTTCTCTTCCATAATCTCCTAAAGCTCTGACAAAGTATGAGTCAGGTCCATTTTATAAGCCAATATTTGACTCAATTTTATCATACACTCTGAATTTCTTAATACTCTATTTCTCCCACATAGAACTCGAAGAGTGCGTTCGATTATCTCCATCTCCCTAAAATAGGAACAAGATTAGTTTAAGCATACAACCAATCATAATATTATACAAGAAATTCAGAAATATTAATTTCAAATAATATGTTAATTAATTTTATGTTGAAAAAAATAAATTTTTCATACATAAAAAAAATGAGTATGAAATTAAATGGGTGTGAAAAATTTTTATTTTGATAGCCAAAATTAAGAAAATGATTTTCTAAACTCATACAAAAGTTTTCAAAATTTTCAGATAGGAAAATGATTTTTATATAATTTTTTAACAATTTATTGATTTAAAAATCAATAAAAATTATTTTTCAACTCCTAAAAATAAATTAAAATTACGGAAAAATTCACAAAAACATAAGAATTATTTTGACTAGAAACAATCCATCATGCACCCCCACATGCCACCGGGGTGGGCTATCTAGTTTCCACAAGCACCCACTCTCCCTAACCGGTGCGTGTACGTCACGCCTTGCCTTCCGCGGTTTCCGGCCATCAAATTTTGGCTAACCCCACATTTTTAATGCTTCTAAGTTCAATGGTGGTCTTAGTTTTCAGATCAGACATCTCTAGTCTAGGGTTTGAGCTACACGCTCCTCGGTAGGGAGTCCGGAAGGAAATTTTATTCTTATTCATTTTTTCCAATTTTTTACAATTCGATCCAAATTTCGAATGACCATATTTCTCTTAATCGTTAACTATTTTTCACGTTCTTTATATGGTTAGAAAACATATTTCAAAAAAAATTTAATCATATTACAAAATACGGTATTTTAAAAGATATGGGTACATAAAGTTTTAGATAAGGTTTAAAATATCTCATAATGTACTTTTTGGGTGCATGTCAAATTTTACAAATTTAATCCTTATGTAATAAATATGCTACTATATAAAATTGAAAATATTTCGTCAAGCCTATTGCAATGTGCCATTAACAAACCTAAAATATTATTCATAATATTTTTCATTTTTAATACCCAAAATAGATAGGAAACAACTCAAAACTACTCTGATACCAATGTCGATTTTAAACATATCAACAAACATAATTTTCTCATGTATAAAATTTCTAGATCCAAGTTGATTTAGAATTACTTATCTCTTTCAATGATTGAGTATTTTAGATCTAAAAGATGTTATAAAATCAAATCACATTCTATTATTCACAATCCAAATGCCTTAGTGAATGGATGATCAATCTTTTTAAAGCTCTTTCTTTCTTTAAGAAGCTCTCTTCTTTCTTTTTCTAAAAAACAATACGTTCATCCATACAAAAAAGTCTCTAACACACATTTTCATGTATTTTTCATTCACGCTCTTAAAACAAAAATAAAATAAAGTTGGAATTTTTTTTTTTTCCTTTTAGGAGAAAAAGGGAGTTAAGGGAAAGATGAGAAGTTGAGGGTGTGGTTTTCAAACAACCACTCTCTCCCTCAGCTTAACTTCCTATTTAAAAATCAAAATTAAATCTGAATGAGTTTGGGTTTTGGGTTTACCCACACGGTGGACCCTCACCCATTTTATTTGAAGAGAGGGTGACCCATTTTTATTTGAAGAGAGGGTGTGAAATCTTAGAGTGAGAATAGTATGATTCTTATTTTAGAGAGAGGGAGAGAGTTACCATTGCAGAGTGAGAAGGGGAATACTGAGAGAGTGAAATTTCTCTTTTTCATATTTTTGTGTTGCTGTATTTTTCTTCTTAACTCATTGTGTCGTGACGGATTTTGTGACCCATGTGAGGAATCCCAACAATTATAAAATTTTAAATTTTAAATATAACTTATTGATTACTATTAAAAAGAATGCATTCTTAAAGACAATGTAACTTATTCAATCGTGCAAGTTTCTGTGAATTATAGGCACAATTACTGGTGCTAAAAAAAAAAAACCTTAAAAGACGTTTGTGATGATTTTTTTTTTTATAAGAAGATACAATCAAACGAAATCGAATTGAGAAAGAAAAAATAGAAGTGAGATGATTTTATCGTTTGAACTGTCCCTAAAAAGGTGATGATCTCATTCCCGAATCCCATCTCTCGCTAAACAAAAGTGGCAAGGTATTGGTCAAGGATAGAAGAATTCGGAGAAAGAAAGTTATTGTTTGGTTGAGTTAAGCAAAAAGTTATTGTTTGGTTGAGTTGAGCAAGTCTACGCCACAATTCACATCATTCCAAATGTCTATTTCCTTGACTTCGAAAACTTTATCTTATTTATCTTATCAGAGACCAAACATCTTTTCTTAAACCCGACTCAAAAACATTAATGTTTCTATCTTCATAACCACATAGGTTGGGATATCAAAGTTTTCAGATGTGATTTTGAAGAAAGCCAACCGACCCCTTAGTTCTAACTTAGGGTTTTGAGGAGATTAGTAATATGACAAATTTTTGTAATTAATTTTCCACATGAACCATACATATAAATGTAAATTCTAGGCAAAAAATTTGCTTACTTCAATGGACATCAGACCTCAAAAAAAAAAAAAAATACCAATTTTTCCTTCATTACGACAGTGTAAACTTAAATCTTTATAATAAGCAGATTGAATATATCATTAAATTCGATTATACGACCCTTAATTCTACGGGGAATATTACCAAACCAACCAGATCTTGATCCTGGGATTAATTTTCAAATATAGATAAATTACAAAGATAATTACTTGCTAATATTTGTCTACACCTAACATGAAAAAAGACACCTAGTCTGGTGGGTAGCTTGTCTTCAGTCGTCTTAATTCCCTTGTTAATATCATTTCTCCAGTCTTGTGGTTGTCTATTTTTCGATTTTGAATAAATCAAACATTGAATGTCACTCCATTAGATACTCAAAATGGCATTTAATGCAAAAAATTTTGTGGCACGAATATTGCTATGTGTGGTGAACGAACAAAAGAACGTTGCACCTTCCTGGTAAGTGCAATGATGTTGAATGAAATAGAGAGATTATACATTTAGCTATACCTTGGCTTTTCTTCTTTATTTTTTTCCTCGACTGCACTAAAATGTGGAGGGATCACCGGTGTTACTATTCTCTTTGAAAACAACCATTAGAGTATCTACCCTTTATAACTCTAGTAGATATTGGTATATCTAAAATTATTGCAAGATATTTCCTTCAACTTGATTCAAATTTGGAATTTCAGAGTTGTTGTGAAGTGTTTAACATATCCCCTTAGTAAGCTACATGATGCTTTGGATAGATTCTTTTTTTTTTTTTGGTTTCCACAGGTATCTAGAATCATATTTTAACTAATCCGGTGAGAGCATAGGGCTCTATTTAGTGAGCAGTTCTCCAGTAGTAGTTTTTATATTCTTAATTTTGAATCCAAAACTTGATTAAGAGATCTAATATCACATTCTAGTAAATCAATTATTCATTGATTGTTTTGGATAGATTTAGCGCACTTATATTTAAGAGTCAAAAAAGATGAACTTAACAACACGAACCAGTAAACTTGTCAATACCCATGAAATTGACCAATAAAATCGCCTGGCTAGTACAAACTAATTTGCCAAACTTCTTGGGTCAAAATTATTGGTAGTCAAAATTGATTTGTTGGACTTTTTTATGGAGTTCTTAAAATTTCGTACAAAGGGCCAAAAACCATCTTGCTTTTCTCTTCATACTTGCTTTGGCTTTTGAGAGAAATCGCCGTTGGAGAGTGGAAAGTGTATGGCCTCTCAAATCCAACCACCCAAATTCTCTTTCATTTCTCCCTACCAGAAAGAGATGAGTCACAAAAAGGCTCATACACAAGGCAATGTGCCTTTTTCTTGGGAGGACTCACCGGGAGTATCAAAATTCATTCATCATGAAGTCCAAAAATTTCAACTTCATGATCTTAACCTATCTTCTTCATTATCACCGCCGTCTTCAGATAAATGCGGTAGCTCAGAAGAGGCCTCAACAAAAAGAATTAAGATTCCTCCCCCGCCATGCGCAGCCCAACTTCCTGTCAGAAGTTCTTCAACAAAGGGCAGTCTCAGAAGGCACGAGGATGATCCATTTTATGTGGCATACAAGGCGTGCACAAAAAGTACGAAAAGTGGTAAGCTGTTGTCCGGTGAAGGTAGCAAGATTGTTGTTAGCTCTCTTGTGAGGAACATGTTTGCTTTTTCATGTAAGCATTCTTCTGATGTTAGAGATGAGAGTTTGATTAGACTTCCTCGTCTTCCTCCTCTTCCAAGAGAGAAAAATTGAGGGGTAAAGTGAAAAAATGTGGACAGATGAAAGAGAATAATTATTCTTTAAAACAACTAATGACTCTTACGTGCTTCTCTAATTTTTGTTCTCTAAAATCTATATTGGATTTTTGATTTTAATATCAAAATATTTATTTTTGATCTCATAAGTGGAAAACTTTTACTATTATTATTGTTATTTTGCACTATGATTGACTTTCTTTCTGGTGATTTGAGATCATGGATTGAGTGTGAAAATAGTCTCTTTGCAAAAATACAAAGAAAACGTAATACATATATACTACTCTCCTCCGACCCCATTTAGTCGGGAAGTAGTTTATGAACCGGTGAGCCATTTATTGTTATTTTACCCGAAACTTCTTGACATGGGACAGGGCAATGGTCTTACAAAATGGGTATAATAGATTGCTTTTCTGCATCATTTAGATTAATTTTTCTAACTCTTTTATCTTTTTAATTATAAAGAAGCGAAATAAATATATATTTTTAGAAGCTTAGTTTGCATATCTTTTATAAAGTAGGCTGCCATGAGAATTTAACACCTTTGTAGAGTTTAAACGTTTAGGTGGTGCATAAAGGTTGTGGTTAGAATTAAATGAATTCTATACAATTATTAGAATTTAATCCTAATTATGAATTGGATAAAATAAAAATCTACAAAATTTGATTCAAATTCTATAAAAAATGAGAAATTTTGATGAAAAGCAGAAATTTTAAAATAAACTCAATAAGAATTTGTGGGTTATATAAGATTTCTGCATAAATGTTAATAAATAACAATTTTAGTATTGAACTCTAATACCATCATTTTGATGGTTCCAGAAAACAAAATTCAACTAAATTTCGTATTTTGTTATTTGACTTTCAAGTAGAATAGTTCATTTCAAAATGAAATAAATTAGAGAATTCAATAAAAAATAAAATGAACTTATTTTTTTTATGTGGTTTCAAAAACAACGTAAACCCAATTTTTTGAGATAGATTGATTTCCCAAACTTGTGGGGCACTAAACATGAGGGAGAATTCATTATTTAAACATTATCTATCAAAGTCTAAAAGTAAATTTAAGATCAAATCATAGATAATATTGCTGATTGCGCAGACGACGAAAAAAAGAAAAAAGAAAAAAGAAAAATAGCATCACGTTAGCGTAGTGTAACTATTCAAACCTCCCAATCGAAATAGTGTTAAGAGAATCCAATTTTTTTTTTCCTCCTCAATACCAAAATTAAAACTTTTCCAACTAATTATTAAGAGTTTCGTTATTCCTTTCATATAGATCCCATTTTCAACCAACCAACAATTGACTTAATGGATAAAAATATTAATTTTTTTAACTAAATCGGATCAAAATCTGAGAATAAAAAAGATAACATTTGGAGAATTTTCTTAAATTGGGTTTGATAATGTTCAAATCGAATTAATCGAAATATGACTCTAAATACCAGTTGGCTAAAAGAAAAAATAGCATCACGTTAGCATAGTGTAACAAGTCAAACCCCCCCCCCCAAATCGAAATAATTTTAAGAGAATCCCCCTTTTTTTTCCTCCTCAGCACCAAAATTAAAACTTTTCCAACTAATTATTAAGAGTTTCGTTATTCCTTTCACATAGATCTCGTTTTCAACAAACGGACAATTGATCTAATGAATAAAAGTGTTAATTTTCTTGACTAAATCGGATCAAAATCTGGGAATAGAAAAAGATAATGTTGGGAGATTTTCTTCTAAATTGAGTTTGATAATGTTCGAATCAAGTTAATCGAAATATAACTCTAAATATTGATTAGTTATTTAAAAAAAAAAAAAAAGAGGAAAAAATAGATATCATTTTTTTACACAACGAGATGTAATCAAGTAGAATCAAATAAAAAAAAAAAATTTTACCGTTTGAATTGTCACAGAGGACTATGCCCATTTCATTTTCCCTTTGCAATTTCTCTTTCTCACCTCTGCCTTGGAAGAAGGCAGGCATTCAGCAAAGCAGAGCCCTACAGAGCAGACCGGCCCAATTGCAATAACAAATTAACAGACGGGGTCTTCGTACGGCAACATTTGCTAGAGAGTACAATAAGCCAAGTTCACTCTTGAATGAAGTGGGTTTGGTCCATTACCCTTGAAGCCAACGTCCGAATGACATTATGGGCCAAGATAAAGGCACAAGCTCATTATGAAGTGCTCAGCATTCAGGTGAAAGCATCAAGAACTGTGGAATCTATTTATGTCTACCTGGCCTTAAAGTATTCATGATGGAGTCCTTTACATTAACACCTCTTCGTGACCCATTGTGGGGCAATCAAACTTGTATGATCCTTTATACATCACATTGGATTATTAGGTGAAACATTCACATCAATCAACATAGAAAGCTCTCCAAGCAAGGAAAGACAGCAGCAATTGATTGAAATAATGAAAAGTCGGAGGAGTTAGCTGTAGAGCTTTAATTGGTAGCTATTCTACTTTGTGTCTCCTTGCAGTTGGTGGCTTCCCAAATAATTTGGTTGCAAGAGAATGACCTTAGATTACTATGCCAATTTTGAAATTCATATTGTAAGACGCCAGGAGATCTATGGTTCTAGTGAAGGAATCATTCTTCATGTTTTAAATTCCAAAGCACTCATAAGTTATGAATGTCCATAAAGACATGGACTCATCAAATACTGTATTATGCCATAGTGTCATACAAGTCCTTTTTTATAATGCACATCAAAATCACATAAATTATTTCGTTCTCACTCTCTCTCTCTCTAGGCTTGACTTAAGGGGCAAGACTTCGGTCTAGTCTTTCTCTCGCTTGTGGGCCGCAGGACAGAATTTCACCCAGGAGTCTCATCCTGAACCTAACGTCAACACAATCCCTCTTTATGTATTTGGGTGGATGGGACGCGAGTTGGTCTTTTTTTTTTTTTTTTTTTAATCAACATTCAAAATTATATTTTAATTAATTCGATTTGAACGTTGTCAGACCCAATTAGGGAGGAAGGCTTCCAACATAGTCTTTTTCATTCTTAAGTTTCTAATCCGAGACTTGATCATGGGATTTAATAACCTTTATCTATTAGCCGATTATCCATTCGTGTGTCATGATAATTTATAAGAAAATATTCAATTATTTTTTGGGGTGTCATTCTCCAGAAATGATATGAGCGTTTTTGACTAATACAACAGATAAAATTTTCTAATTTATCTTTTTCTACGTAGAATAAGGTTTGTGTATGATTAACAACAGCTGTAGGGCATTTCATATCTGACCGGTGTATATTAGCAGTAGTCTTTCCTTCTCTTGGGAGGGCTTTGGGTAGCTTTTGAGTAGATGGCCAAGCCAAACGCATGAGTGAAGTAGGCTAGCCAAGTGCAGTCTAAGGTTTATTAGGGTGTTGATCATTTGATTATGGTACTTGTTGATAAAAAGTCCTGAGTGGAGAAAGTTCGCACATTGTTTTGTTTGGTTTATAGTAACTTTACACCATAAAAAGATATGGGACATATTTTTGTTTTCTTCTTTAATTTTGATAAGGTGAAAGTCGTATCTTGATTAACCAAATAAAAAAGAAAAATAAATGAAAGCCATATCTTGCGGAAATGATAACTTCCTTTTTCTTTTTAAGAACTTAGAATTTTTTTTTTTTGTTACATTAGTATTTGAACTCAGATCACCGGATTGAGAGAAAGAGGAAGGTTGTGACTATTAGACTGTCCTCTTGAAAACATGAACGGCATAGATAGATTATGGGTTGATTAAATTTATTTTAAATGGTTTATAATTTTTTAAAGACAAGATTATATGATATTTGTAAAATCTATAATTTGATATCTCATTTTTGCAATAAGTTGATGAAATATTTGGATAAAATAAAATAAAATAATCTATAAGATATTTTGTAACTTCGTAAGTTATTATTGTGTTCGGTAACGATGAATTCATATAATCTATTTTTAGTATTGCAATGATTAAAATAATAAAAAAAAAGCATGGTGTTATTTATCATGTAAATAACTATTTATTAGCTTGAAAACGATACATGTGGAATAATGAAATACTAATAAGGGTAATTTAATTAGTTTAAAAGATCAAAATAAAACAATTTATAATCTGATAAAAAAAGTTGTGATAGAAGTACTTTTATATGCTCCAAACGTCTTATTTTTATAATTTATAAGTTTTTTTTTTAGGAAAAAAATTACCAGACAAATTTTTCAAATTTATAAGCTCTCAATTGCCAAGCACCTTCTAAAGAAGGATATATTATATTATGGTGCAGCTCGATCCTAACCATTGATAAGCTCCGTGAGATCTCTAAAATGGTGAAAAGGATGCAGTGAATTTCACTGCAAAACATGGCAAAATTGAAAAATTTTGATAATATGACTGTATATCTGAGTTAAAAATTATATATAATTACGAACTAATTTCATCCCATAATAAAACTAAAATATTCGAACGCAAAGCCACAAAATTTATAAGGGTATATATATTATTGTGCAACTAAAAATAAAATATAAACCATCTTTTACAAATCTTCTAAAATCAATCCAAAAATCTTCTCCTTTTTTTTTCCATCTAATAATCAATAGCAAAAATTTTGATTATTCAATTTATTTGGACTTCTTATTTGTTTGTGGAAACCCATCTTCTCTAATTAGAGTTTAATGCTTGGAGTATTTCTCCCAATTTATTTAACGTAAGAGAGTTTGATGAGAAAAATAAGGTTATTAACAAAATTGTGGGAGTATTTACATGTGATTTGAAATATAAAATTACATATTTTGAGTAACAATTTGCATCATTCTATGCTAAATGGGAAGAGGGAACTACCCAATCTAAGTTCTTATGATAAAAATGAATTTTGATAGCAAAAAATACAACATTTTTATGAGGAAACATGTTTGTGGATAAGTTTGACAAATCAGAGTGTCTTTTTCTCTGCTTTTTCCAACTCCAAAAACTAGGTTATGAAAGATCCATTTCATGTGTCCTAAAAGAAAAAGTTTAGGTTGTACCACTCCCCTTTAAGAGATTTTTCCTTTTAAAAATTCTTCTTTTTTCAAAAGTAGAAAGCCAATTTTGATGACTTATCATGGCTACTTAGACTTGGTGCACTACTTTCAATTTTTTGAAATAGATAAAACTTAGTTCTTCCACGTGGGGTCTAAAGAAAGATAACTTCTTTTTTTTTTTTGTTTTTTTTGGAATATCTGCAAAAGAAAAAAGAAATTATACTCCTAACAATATTTGTGTTAATTGTTTTCTTGGGTAGATCTTGTATAAGATATAAACTCCTACTTCACATCAATTACAGAACTTGATTTTAGATTTTTCCTATGCTTTTGGCTTAAATGTGGTCTAGTGCAGGGGAAATATGATCACACTTTGGAGTTATGGCAATTTAAAGTACCAAATGTAATCATCATGCCCTTACCCACTCTGTGTTTCTTTCATGTTTTCTATGTTCACCGATCAATGAACGTGGGGCCTGGTGATTTCATAAGCTTAACTTTAGATTTTTGTTGGTATTAGTAAAAGATGAAAGTGTAAGACTTTCTTAGACCTCGAAAAGAAGGGATTATAATCACCATTCCCTCCTTTTTTTTTTGCCATCAAAAATCTGCACATAGGAGGGAGATAACACTCCATTTTTCACCATCAAAAGTCTCCTCAAAGGAGGGAGATAACTGATTAGATATATATATATATATATTTTGTATCCTAAACTTGGTCTACCATTTAGTATTTAGAGTTTTATTCCAACTAATTTAGATTGAGTCGCGGTTGAATTCTCAGTTAGAGGGAGTTCTCTCAATATCATTTTTATCATTACCAAAATTTAAACCCGAATAATTTGTGTAAAATTCTAATATCTTTCCCATTAGTCCAACGAATTATTGGTTAACCAATTTGATTATAGTTTAAGGGTTTTTCTGTTCTTTACAGGTTTGCACAATCATCGCTCTTGCAATATTTTACATTTGAAGATTACCAAATTAATGTCATTTATTTATTTATTGAAAATATGATCAATTTTTAGATGACAAACCATATCTGAATGTGTTAAGCAATTTCCAATCAAAATATCACCATAATTTGATAATTTAAAAACATATTTGATTAAGAATAGAGCAAAAACATGCCGATATGAATTGTTATATAAACTTTAGCCAATTTGGTTCATGATTCACTTAATTAATCTAATATTACTCCATATAAAAAGTACAACATCGCGAGTAAAAATTAGTTTCAAAATATAAAACGTTCTATAATGATTAAGAATATTTTAAATAAACTAATTCAATATAGACTTATGGTAACCCCCCCCCCCCTCAAGGGGGCCAAGGGGCGTCATTACCCCAAAAATTTTAAAAATATCTTTTAATCTAAGGGGCATGTGAAATTTACAAAGGTCAAATAAGAGTGAAGAAAATATTTTCTCTCTTAAATTTTTAAATTTTCTCTTTCATTATAATTTAAAGAAGATTTTAAAATTTTTCCCTCAAGAAAAAATTAGGACGCAATTGGAAAAAATAAAATACCAAAATATTGAGAAAACTAATACGTTCTAATAGAAGATAAGGATGAATCTAAATATAAATATTGTCTCCATAATTAACATAGAAATAAAAATGAAAATTAAATTTAAAATTAGGAATGTAAGTTCTTCATGTATGAAATTCAAAATTTGTTTTTATTTTATCTTGAATAGAAAAGATAAATATATCTTAAACATCTCAACCAATATTTGATCGAAAATTTTGAGATAACTTGAAAGGATAATTAGATAAAATTTAATTTACTATGTTTATTTTCTTAAAGTAGTACGTAATATACAAGCTAGTCATTCTCACGATGACAAACTTGAGTTATAATAAGAACTTTCTCTTGCCCAGTTTATCCCCTCCACCCAATGTCCAGAGAGGGGGTTGGGGTAAATTTTCTTTAGAAGTTTGTTAACATTCATAAAAAGGCTTAGGTCTCTTTTTCATTATCTTAAACCTTAAAATCATCAACCTTGCTCCTCGGGGCATGAATGAATTTTATCATTGGACATCTCAGATAACATATCGAAACTCATTTCCAAATGAGTCTTTTTTATATATAAAATTCGTGAAAATCAGAAAAATTCAAATACCTGAACAAAAGTTTTTTATCATTTCAATGTTTTTTTTTTTCTTAGACATCATTCGATATCTAGGATTTTATTCTGATTAATCCGGATCGATTGTTATAGTGGCTCCTCTCAAAAAGTGAATCTCTCAATAAAAAATACATCGTTTTCAATAAAAATCAAATCTCAATCATATTTAAACTTATTTAACTCTACACCTAATTAAGCCAACTCACACGTCCGGTATCATTTCAATGTTCTTACAAGCACGAACTCTTCGGTTAGAGAGTGAAAAGTCAAAGTCGAGGACCCAACAATCATATCATACTAATAATTACGATAAATTTAGGATGGAATCTTTTTCACAAACTTTAGGAAATCAGGGGATATCTCCCAGACAGATTCTTTAGCCTAATCAATGGACCCGATGGGATCTCGACAAATCCAGAAGTGGGCCATCCACCGCTATGTAGCTGCCACGTGTACGTATTACTTGGGCATGCCCTTGAACAAGGTTCTCAGTCATTTTACCTTACAAATGAAGAAAAGAAGAGACAAGGGCCACACCAAATTCTGTCTCCCTATACACTCGAGGAGACATGCTTTTTGGTAGCAATTTGGGATGGGACCTCTTTGATGACTAGGCCCCAACTTTTGCTGTGTTTGCTTTGTTGAAGACACGTGGAAAAAAATTAATAAATAACCAAAATTATAATATTGGAGGGATGGATTTGCAAAAATTAATAAATAACTAAAATTATAATATTGGAGGGATGGATTTGCGCCAAATGACGGAAAATCCGATCAACTCCAATCGTCACGTAGTGAAGCGTGGAGCCCATGAAAATAAAGTAGGAGTTGGCTTTGGGTTAGCCAAGTTGCATCCCGCCACAACCCACGATGAATCCAATCCATATGTTTTACAAGTACACAAATAGGTGTAAGATGATAATTATGTATACAATTTTTTTTTTAAGTTTTTATCGGTCAATATTTTAATTTTATTTAACTAATTCAATCTTAATATTATAAAATTCATTAAAAAATTGATTCTCTTAAATCTTTTTTTTTCCTATTCTCAGAATCTGAATTGAAAAACTTTAATTAAGAAAATAAAGTATCCAACCACTCAATTTAAAAGAATTTAGTATTACGGGTGCTTGATTTCAAAAGTGGATTTTTAATATTAATTTTATATTTTTAATAATTGTTTGAAAGAAAGTTGCTTTTATTACCTAACCTTGGAATATAAATCTTTTAGATAACTAAAAATAAAATAAATCCTTTTTATGAGTACAACAATAACCTATAATTTGAAATGACTTTCACACAAACATTAAATATAGTGATTTATATAATTCTAAGTACCAAATCTCCTGAGAACTAAATAATAATAAAAAATAAAATAAAATGAAACAAGTTTTTCTTATGAGTATAACAAAACCGTAATCTATAATTTCACTTGAAAATCCTCTTTTATACGATCACTAAATAAATCAGAATTACTAAAACATAAAAATGACCTTTCCTCTACACCCTACTCAAACTTATTTATTCCCAAACAAAAAAAAAAAAAAAAAAAAAAAAACAACGCGTTAAGTTAAACCAACTTGTACAATGTAGTTGTTTAATGCTACTATATATATATTTCTATTTCTAATAGGATTTTGTGGTTTTAAATTTTGTTAACATTTTCTAATAAAAATTATTATTTTCAATTAATTAGTGACCCATCAAATACTAGATAATATGCGGGGAATATCCATTGCTCCATGACATAGTATTTTAATTACGTTTAAGGGAAAATTAATGTTGTTTAATTGCTGGATTAGGATTTTAATAGGAGGTTATAATCCAAATGGGGGTGACGTCAATCTCCTTTTTTTCTTCTTTCTGTGTTCTCTTCATTGATTGGATTAAGTATTTTGATTACTATTCGTCGTTGGATTGTTTTTTAACTACAAAGTCATACTTCTCTTTTTATTATCCTTCTGCACTAAAGGTTTACAGCTCCCATTTTCTTTGTGTTATATCTAATACCAATAAATTTCAGTGGAGGAAAAAATATTTATTACTTAATAAATAATAAAACACTGGGCACTTGCTCGAGTTTGTTATTTTACAACTTCGCCCTTTGTTCCCACCTATTTTGGATTCCATGCAATTCGTTTGAGCTTGTCTATTTTTGTAATTTAATTATTCGGATAATTTTCTCTCATGAAATATGCCAAAACTAAATACAAATTTATCTTTCATGCTCTAAATAATTTTCAATAAAAAAGTTATTTCTTTATCATTTCAACACAATCAATGGATTTTTTTTTTTAAATGAGTTTAAGGGTTTTAAACTTGTCTAGTTCTTGTTCCCAACTAATATTATCATCTATCAAGTGTAACAAACTTTATATCAAATTTTTATCGAACAAAAAAATTATATATAATTTTCCTTTCCTTTTGCTTTCTTTCCATGGCTGAGTTCTAGAGCTTGAGGGAGGAGTGTTCAACCACTGAAATCAAAATTTCAATAAGATGAGAAGATTCTTGTACTGCAAAGAAATTAAATAATAAAAGGGTGCAACTAAGTGTAACAACTAAGTTTACAGTAGAATTTTTTTTGTTTTAAAAAAATTAAGATTAAATTTCTTTTTTATTTTGTCTAATAGAATTTTCAATATAAAATTATTCATATTTTTAATATTTTTAAAAAAATTGATTTCTACTCGTTTCTCTTTTTTTTTTTTTTGAAAACTAATTACTTTAAAAACAAATGAACCTTTACTAAATTTATCAAACTATTTTCCTAAAGTTTTATGCTACAAACCTATACTTCTGTGGGAATGCAGCGGTGAGAAAAATATTTTAACAGAGAAAGAAAAAGGAAAATGAAAAAGCGACTTTGTGAAATTACCAAAATGCAGTTGCATATCACAACAAGTCAACGATTAGTTAAGTGCCCTCCAGAATAAATGTCAAGTTGTCAACGACAAAATAATGCAACTGCTTGACCTTTGATCTGGTCAAAATGACACAATTGTCCCTACAAAATTTAATTCCTCTACTATGTATGCCATGTCAATGGAGGACGATTTCGACTTCTCCGTCAGTGCTCTAAGCTCTTAGCTCTTAGAGTTTGCTTGGCAAGTGACCAAAGTACCAAAATATAATATGATCCCCATTCATATATATATATATATATATATATATATATATATATGTATGTATGTATGTATGTATCAACCTTTCAATTCAACAATATAATAATACAAATATATTTTTTGAGATGGGCACTATATATATTGTATTGTTGTAAGTAAAAATAATTAAAAATTCAGGGAACGCAAGCGGCACTAGGCGATGCCACGGGAGCATTAATTTAAAGGAGAAATTAAAAAGGCAAGAAAACATTAATGAAAAAACAAAGTCTTTGATTGAGACGGACACCAAACTTAAAAATCGTTACACAACATCAATAATACCACTAATAATGACCCCTGTTTTCCAAAACAGCCCTTTTTTTGGGCCAAACCCATCAAAAGAACACAATCTTGTAACTCTCCTAATTATCAATTTACAGAGGGAGGGGGGAGAGAGAGAGAGAGAGAGACAGATGATAATAGCTAAACTCTTTCTGAATGATAATTTTCGAGATTAATAAGATGCTTAACGCGTTACGAGCTTAGATTTTTTTATTAATGATATTTGAATTATGATTGGGTAATTAATGATGGCGTCATTTGTTGTTGTTGGTGTTGTTCATTAATCGGAGGAATTGTATTGCAAGGCCACGCCGAGGAATTGTATTGCTGAAGTTGTCGGAATATAAGGATTTGATTAATAGCGGCCAATAGTCTGCGTTGCTGGAAAACCGATTCGGACCGGAGTTTATCGTTTTCCTTTCGTATGACATGGCTGTGATATGCTACGAACCGTAACTGGTTCGATAGGTGCTGGTTTTCGATTTTCAGCCGGTTCATGTTGTTCCTTAGGTTTTCTAGGTGCTTCTGCTTCCGCATCCTTGATCTCCGCGCAGATTCCCGGTTTGATATCATCCGCCTCTTTTTCCGCTCGTCTATTATTGAAACTGGACGGCCCGGTTCATCAGAACCAGAGTTTGAATTGAGAGAGTTTTGGTTTAGAGTTGGCGACGAGTCATCAGAACCTAACTTCGAGCAGGCAGAGTTTTGTTTTAAAGTCGGTGACGTGTCAACAGAAGTGGAGAGCGAATTGACAGAGTTTTGGTTAAAGCATGGGGTTGTGGCATCGGAACCGGAGTTGCAACTAATGCGTTGGGTTTTGCTTTGACCATGCGGTTCGGGGTCATCCGAACCGGACGTGGAAATAATGGGGTATTCGGATTGGGTTTGAAAAAACGAAAAGAGGTCTTCGGAATCCCAAAGTCCAAACCCGGGTTCCAAAACCGGGACTGAGACTCCGAAACCGGGCTCGGAAAACAACATAATAACCGGAAAAGCTCTAAAACTGCCAAGCTTATGGAGGGAGGGAGGGAGGAGAGGGAAAGGGAAGAAACGAGGCGTAGGGGGCTGGTATTTATTGACAAAGTGGGAAGTGACGTGGAGCCCACTTTGGCAATAATTTATTGGAGGAGAAGGGTATTTTGGTCACAAATCGTATGTTACTAGAGTAGAATCGTATATGTAGGGTATATGGCTTTTGAGTCAAGGGGCACCATGGGGGGGACTTGTCTTTCCCTTCGTCTGAACTTTATAAAAGCGATGTTTAGAGGTGTGACAACAGCAAAATGGGACCCACCTAAAGTTTGATATATATATATATATATATATTCGTAGAGGAATTATTTTGTAAGACAAATTTATGAATTATTTATTTTATTTTAATGCGAGGAAACACTAAAAGGATTCATTATATTTTTAAAATTTTTTATTAAACAAGTAAATCTAAACGGTAATCTTAATGTAATAACCTTAAAATATCTTTGATTAGAAAATGGTGATGCTATTTATGTAATTTTTGGTGTAGAAATATCTTATCATCTAATTATCTTTCCATTGTCCAAAAATTGATAATACAAAAGGTTCGTTGTATGGTAGTTTTCTTCAGTCGGGTGTGTTTTAGCTTAGTAATGAAGGAAACAAAACTAAGGTGGGGTTTGCTTTTGACACGTGCGAAACCCTAAAGGAGTCTTCATGTGAGTATCCAATAGTTTCAAAAGTAGCGTACGAGGAGCCACGGGGTTCTCTATGGCTTCACAAGCTCCCTAAGCTGAGCCGAGCTAAGTGGGAAAGATTTTGATGTGTAAATTACGAAGAACAAGCCGTTTTACAAACTATTCAGCCTTTAAGCTGCAATAAGAGTTCGAGAGTGTGATATTTTATTCGGTTTAAACTATATAAATTTTGAGAAAAAAATTTATTGTAATGATATTTGTTTTCGATTTAAAATTAATTTGAAATTAAAATATTTTAAGTTTAATTCTTGTTATTGGCCTTCTATGCACTTTATTTTTTATTCCCTTTGTAACTATAAAAAAATATATATATATGAATTCTTATTCAAAAAGTAATCTTCGAGATCATTGGATAGGGAAAGAATGCAAGAAAAAGCAAAAGATGGAAAAGGAAAACCAATACCTTCAATTCATTTTCTTAAATTTTGTTGTACAGATACAATATAGTACCAAATGTCTATGATTTAATAAAAATTTAATTTTTTTTTAATCGATCTAATAGACTAAAAACTTAAGTTTATCGATTTCTCATATAGTATATATATATATATGTTTTTTAAGCATTCTATTATTTTGTAAATAGGGAGAACAGAGAAATCAAGAAGAAGAATGAATATAATGTCAAATGATAATTAGAGTTCTGATGCATCTCTCTCCACCCTAATATCAAATCTTTTGCTTATTTATAAACGAGAGTAAGAAGTTTAGCTTGTGTTTTTTTGCACCATAAAACATAATTTCTGGATTATTTTACATGTCTTGATCGGTTCATTAGAGACATTATATCCCAAAAGTAAATGATTAATACCTTTATAATTCTTTAATTTGAGATGAAATTACAAAAGGGTTAAAACGAAGAAAAAAAAATGGAGGAAAGCTTTCAATTTCCAGTCAAGTCAACAATCGACCACATTAATTGTACTAAACTTTGTTTGGTTAAAATCTAAATCAATCGCTATTTCATGGAAATCTTGGCAAAAGCAGAGACATTCTAGTTGAATTATGATTCTATATATTCTTGTCGGCAGCGAACCCAGAATTCAAGAGTAGTGATGATAAAATATTTTTATAAGAATAGTAACTGATTTTAGTGGACACAATATTTTAGATTAAATAGAAATTATATTTATTTGATATATAAAAATTAATAGAATTATTATGATTTAAGAGAGGTAATTATCCACTCTCATTTCTATGTTGCTCCGCCACACTCTTTCTCACTCCGAATCTATACTTACATCCATGCACACAAAATTTTCGTAACTCTCCCCGTTTTCAATATATCGCCAAATTTTAGTATTAAACAAAATTTAATTTTAAAAACTTTTGATAATATTTTTAAAATTGTTGAATGTGGTTAACATATGATCGGAATAAAAAACCTAGACAAGACAGGATAGGAACCAAAAAAGATGCATAAAGAATTTAACGAAACAAACCATATTCTTTGTCTGTCATCCATTTCTTTAATAAAGAGAAGGGTGATGATAGATCTGGATTGATTGTTTTTGAAGTTGAGGCATAGAAAACTAGAATCTTGGGTAACTTTGGTTGAGCAAAGTATCATATGAAAGAAACAAACCAACAAATTTATAATTTGGGGTTTGGTGCAGCAAATGGTCAGCATGAGGCCGACTCTCTCTCTCTCTCTCTCTCTCTCTCTCTCTCTCTCTCTCTCAAGTAACTTGAGAATATTCTTCAACTGTATGTAACAGTTGCAACTGAGTTTGGACTATGGATTCAGTCTAGAATCCTTTATGTGGGTATTAATAATGAAAGAAGTTCTTCCCACTGAAGCACAAATGAATAAAAATATAAAACATGCTTTTGTCAATCAGGAAACAATCCTTGTGATTATAACAATTCTGGCTGATTAATTTCTAAAAGAATAAAAAATTTTAAGTGCTAAAATTATGAAAATTTTGTGGAGAAAGACAGCGTCTTCCATCTTTTTCTCTATAACTTTATAAAGCCAATTGCGTGTAAACAAGACATAGAATCATCCTTAGAGAGAGAGAGAGAGAGAGTTTTATGAAATTTTTTTTTAACTAGATATGGAAATACGCTTCATGTGAAAGATGCCCTAGCTACTAGCTAGGAGACGTGTGGTTCAGCAAGAACATCCAAAACTAACTAAAAATAATAGACTCATGTTTTTGGTTGAATGTTAAAGTTTCCTTCAAATTGGGTAATGATGGATTGATTCAACAACAAAAAGGGTGGGTTACATTGATGTAAAATTTGGGAGATGAAAAGAACGTGCTAGGGTTTAGTGGGTTGGTGCGACGGCTAGGATAAAAGTTAAAGAACCATTTAAGATTTTGATTTTTTCCCCCTTTTCTTCTTTAAATCTTCACCAAAAGAAACATGACCAAAAAAGAGATTTTCAAAGTAAGTTGCTTTTGCTTTTGGTGGTTTGTAATAGCCATCTATTTGATGGGATCTAGCCACGTTTTGACCACATCCATCACGTGCAATCGTATTGAAACATACCGACAAATAATAGGACACCTCTCCCTAAAGATGTCACTGGGACGGTTTAGACCTGAAAATCGACCAAATCGATTCAAAAAAGCGTAGCCCTTGAACCGAACATGGATGAATAGTAACCCAAACCTCCCCGACCGGATACTATAGCTGCCAGACCGGGCCGGTTCAACCCTTTTTGGAATCGGGAACCAGCTCGGCATAGAATCGGCCCGCTAATTCCAAAAAAGGTAGAGCAAAAAAAAGGCAATGGAGCTCAAAAAAAAAATTCGGCTTGAACCAGCACGTCGGCTCGGATTCACCGGACTGGGCCAGTTTCACTTAAAAAAATTTTGAAACCGGCCCGATCCAAACCAAATTGGTCTAAGAACTGCTGCAAGCCTGACCTGTGGTTTTCGAGAACCGACAATAAACCGGCCCTGACCCAATCCGACCCGGCCCGGTTCCATGTCCACCTCTCCCCTCCTCAAGGGTAGAGTAGAAAGAGAGGAGAGGAGTTGACAAACGGTTACCCCAATGGTTGGAATCCATGGCCACCGACCAACATACTTAAAAAGAGGTGTGTTTTTCTTTTTTCTTTTTTTTTTTTTTAAGGAAAAACATCACTCGCCTTTTTTTATTTCTTTGGGCTTGACCATGGGTGTGTAGAATATTTTGATTATTTCGATTTGAATTACAATTAGCTCTAAATTAAAAAGAAACTCTTTCAGCATAGGTTTCTTTATTCCTATAACTCAAATCCAAAATAATGATTAAAAAATTTTAATACCATTTTCACTAAATTCCATTCTAACATCACTTGTTTAGTCTTTTTTCAAACGTCATTTAATCACCCATTAGATTAAACAAATATTTTGTGTATAAATATTTATCCCCTGAACTTTTAGCGCTCAAACTCAGTAGTGAAATGTGTCTTAATTATTTTTCTCTGAGAAAATAACATTATATCCTTTTTTTTCTTTTTAAATCGGTTGCCATTGTTGAATCTAATGTATGTGTTGCTGTGCAACAAGACACAACAAGATGTTGATATGCATAATTTGTCAATTCAATCGAATTATTTATCGAGAAAATAAGAAAGAAACCATGCGAATAGTGACATGGTGTGTCTTATCTGCATGGCACCAAAACCTAAAATTCCACAAACATGTGCTGCTTTCTAATTAATCGATTTCTAATGTTTTTCCAACATGTTGCTTACCCAAAGGACGGTGGGGAAGGGTTGCGAAGCACTTTTCCAATACACAATATATAATGATTGACTATAAATTTGAATCTTAATAGTAGTTTTAATTTATTTAATTATTTTATACGATAACAACAATAACAATTAAGGCTTAATCTCAATAATTACAGTCGATATTTTATTATTTTATAAAAGGAATTATTTATATCATGTAATTCTAGATCCACAGAATTTTTACCGAATGAAGAAAAAAGTAATTATTATTTTCAAATAAAAATTAATATATTAATCTATTATTAAAATAAAATTGATATGATAACTAATTAACTATCTATCTGATCGATCTTGAAACAAAATCAGGATCAATTTAATTTTGAAAAATAGAATTTCTTTTCATTAAATTTGATTAATTGAAAGCTTGTTGTGGTTGTTGTTAGCTAAACTTGGTGTATTTAGTTTACAAAAGGGTTTACTTAAATCTCTAATTTTTTTTTTATATCGATAAAAGATGAGAGACTCTGTCGCTTGAGCTATATATCTCCATTCGACAAACCCTTTGGTTGGTTGATATCATTTGATTCTATATCCATCATTTTCTTCACTTTTTTTTTTTTTTTTTTATTTTGTAGATCACTTCCTGTGTTTAATTTATGCATTTTTTTGGGGGGGGGTATTTTTTAAATGAATTGATTTCGTGGTATCTGGGCAGTCCGATTTCGCAGCCTCCTTGCCATCACTTTCATGAAGTGATCTAGAAAGGGCAATAATTTGGGTTACCACTGTTTAAAGTCAGAAGGTTTCACGTCTTTATATTATAATATAAAGTTGATTTGCTCCACAATTAATATTAAATTTATAAAATATTCAATTTTCATACTAAGAAAATCTGATCGAATCAGGTAAAACCACACCTTATTCCAATCTACGAATGCGTACAACTTTACTAGCAATGCTAGTCTCTGTCCTTATGATATGTCTAGTGTAGAAAATTTTAAAGAAAACAACATAAAGATAACATTTCTACTACGCATTTCTACATTGATTTTTTACATTAATTTTTTTTCTTTAAAAAAAATCAATGTAATTCACATTTTCTTTTCCTAAACACACTTATTTTTATCTCTAAAAACTAAAATTTAATTTTTTTTCTCTTTAAAATCAAATATAATAATATTTTACCTTTAAAAAATCGATTTATTTCATATTTTTCTCCAAACACACTTATTTTAAGTTTTATCTCTGTAAAACTAAACAAATTAATTTTCTTTGTCTAAATAATCAAATTGTTTTAAATTTTCTGTTTATAAATTTAATGATTTTTTTAATTTTCTATTTTTAAAAATGAAGTTAATTGAAATTTTCTCTATAAATACATTTATTTTAAAATTTTTATTTCATTTCTCTATTTCTCTTTGTGTTACCCTACCCTCCACTAGAGTAATATTTACCCTTGCCGCAATTAAAGTTTTGGAGATAAAAGTATAGATACTAAACATCATTTTTGGGGGGGGGGGGGAATTTAAGAAAATAATTGTTCAGGCCTTTTCCTCTCTTACGGTTTGTTTTCCAAATCTACCCCTAGAGGAGAAGGTTAATTTGGTCCATGGTTGTTTATTGTTTCTTGTCTCATAGAGATATGAATATACGAGAATAATGTCGCCAAGGGGACAGCCTAATGATCACAACTTTTTTCCCACAACCCAATAATCCTGATTTCAAATCACGATGTAATAAAAAAAATCTACGAAAATAATTTGAGATTTGAAGGCAATGTGATTCTAGTAATACATCAGAATAATATGTAATAACTCATTATTGATTTCTTTAATAAATAAAAAGAAAAAAAAATTGAGTTAATCATGAATTACAATCGAGAATAAAAACAAAAATTTATATTAAGAGAATGAAGTAACAGGGGATAAAGGGGATCGGGGGTTATAATTTTATAGAACTACTATTTAAAATGTTTATAATTGCTTTTTCAACATATTTTGTTATATTTTTAAAAATTTTAATAATATTTTTACAACTTTTAGTATCATTTACTGAAATGTCACTCATAACTATATATGTTAATTTATTTTCAAATTTTCAGGGATGATTGCCCCTCACACCCTTTTGTTTTCGCCCTTAATTACAACATAATTATTATGTGATCATGGTAACAATATTTCTCCTTCTATTTTTTTTCAAAAATAATAAATAAAAGACTAAGATGACGAATTTTGACACAAGAGTTGTTTTATTTGGCTTGACAAGATTCAAATAAAGTGTTTGATGAAGAGAAAATAAAAATTGAAAGAATTCTATTATTTATTATGCTGAAAAAAACTCTCATATAACTAAGATTTGATATCTTTTTATTTGTTGTCACACACTTAAAAATCATCTTATTGCATAAATAAATAATAAATCTTTATTATTCCATTGAGACGCCATAAACCAATAATAACTCTTACTCCACGTGATATGTTTAATATAATAATAATAATAATAATAATAATAATAATAATAATACATTTTGTAACTTCAATAAGAAAAAAAAAAAAGTGTAGTGAATAAGAAATTCACTCTACCACATAAAAATTAATACTTTTTGCCGAAGAATCAATTATATATATAAAACAAATTATTTACATGTCACAAATTTATTGGTACATTATATTTAAAAATAATTTAAAAAAGTTATTAAACAAATAGGAAAATAATGCCACTTATCAAGTAATGTGTCAACTCTTTCATGGATTTGCACAAAATATTACTGTTCACCAAATAGTCACTTTTGTCCTTCATTTATTTATTTATTTATTTTTTCCTTTTCATGTCCTCCAATACCAGCTTGTCTGAAGATTACACAACAGATGTTATAAGGTTATTGGATCTCTTGCGTGTAAAATATGGGCCGGGCCGAGAGATAAAACAGAGCGAGCTGGGCAGGGGAAGATTTTCCCTTTTTTTTTTTGTTTTTTGTCCTGGCTTAGTCATCACTTGATATTTACAATTGAGTCTCAATTAAATATGATCGATCTTTTGTTAGAGCCATAATAGGGAAAGACCTTCCACTACGGTTATTTTACGTTATCAAGGAAATTCAAACTCGAGTTCTTGAGAACGGAATGCAATGCCCTTCCTATTGCACCCAACCTATGGTGGTGGCAGGGGAAGATTAAGATCCTATGTTTTGGATCCGGATATAAACTCTAGTTTTTTTTTTTTGTTATATAAGAGATTTGAATTTCAGATCATAGAATTAGAAATAAGATACGGATATAAAGATGAAACAGTGGAATTGTATGTATATCAGCTGGGTCATTGGGATTTTGTTTTATTTTTTTTTTTCATATAGATTTTATATAAATCTTAGGCACCAACAGTTCAAGTGGCATTTGGATGCATTCTTAAAATTGCTGTGCCCTTCTTATATTTTTCCTGTTTTTATTTTTTGGTATTGAACAATCGGTATTGAGTTACCGATTATAGAATCTAATTTAGGGATCGATTCTCTCAATATTTATTTTTTTATTCTCAAAATTTGAAATTGATGGAGTTTAATGCCTTGTCAATCTTTATTTATCGGTAATGGTTATGAATTTTTCAATTTCTAAATTAAAGCAAAAACTTCTTCTATGAATTTGTTTTTATAATTATAATATTAAAATAACTCTTTTTTTTTCTTCATAGGATGTATTCAAAGTCACCTGGGTAATGGATAATAAGTAATTTTTTCCCCCTTCCTAGTTATACACCCCGACCACACCAATAATGAATCTTTATTTCGCATGATATGTTCAAGAAACAATTTCAAAAACCATTTTAAGTTTAGAATGAAAATACAATTTGCATCCATGTTCTGAAAAATCACATTTTGCACCTTCAAACTAACATGGTTAGAATTTCAACCCTTCACTCGATTTAAAAAAAAAAAAAAGGAATAAAATAGTCTTGGTTAATTTTTTTATCAGATTATTTATTTATTTATTTATTTATTTTGGCCTTCTTTTTCTCCTCTCTTCTCTCCTGGGGGAATGTGGACATCTATAAATCTTAGATATTTACAGTATTTTTAGATTATTTGTCAATTTTAAAAGCTGAAAATATTTGTAAAACAATTTCATGATCTTTGGATAATTATTTGTCATTAAAAGAAAAGGAGTCTTTGAAACTTTTTAAATAAAAGGGGGGTATTTTAGACTTTTCATATTAAAATACTAGTTCTCTGTTTATTTTCTATAGAAAGCGTAATCAAAATTTAAATCTATAATTTTACAAAATATGGGATGCAAAGAGTAATTTGGAATTAAAGTTAAAATGATTGTTGAAATTTTTCTATGTTAAACAATAATGATACATTCTGCAACTTTAATTCAACGTTTTCCTCATACGATTGAAATTGAAGAATGGCCGTCCTCCCCTCAAGTGCAAAATCTGTGCTAAGAAGACTCAATTATACAATGTTTAATACTAATTTCAAATTATATTTAGCAGCTGAATGAGATTATATCCACCTATATAAGCACTCCCCTGGTTTAAAATGTAACGTGTTACAAACTAACCGATCGATATCTTAGTTTTATATCCTGATTAATTCAGTTTGAATATTATTAAATATAATTTTAAGTGAAATTCTCCTAACATAATCTATTTCATTTCTAAATTTTGAATTAGAGATTTGATTAACTGATCTAACATCTTTATTTACTAGATCAGCTAACCGTTGATACAAACCTATTAATTTTATTTGGGAGTTTTATAATTAAATATTTTCATCATCGTAATATTTATTTTATTATATATATTTATATATATTTGAGCTTTTTGGAAGCTTCTGCAACATATGGATGAAAGGTTATAATTTGACAATTTTATTTTTAACTCCAACGTAGTTTACGTCAATAGGATTATAATTCAAAATAATAATAATAATGTCAATTCATCCTCTCTCTCTCTCTCTCTCTCTCTCTCTCTCTCTCTCTCTCTCTATATATATATATATATGTATCGTGGGGTTGGCCTATTTGATTGAAGTGAAAGAGATTTGTGAGCACGCGGTGATTTGATTAATTGAGGGGATTTGAGATGATAAGCATATGACTACACAGTAATAAATTTAATAACAACTTCTAGATGGACTTAATTTTAAAAATAATTAAATAGAAAATTATCCCTTCACAATATATTATTATTATTATTATTATTATTATTATTATTATTATTCCATGTGGTCCAATAGTAGAGTTGATGGAGTAAGACTAGACAACAGATGTTATAATAACAGATGTTTATGATCCGTCCACAATATATATATTTATTATCACACAATTACTCTAAGTTTTTGTACTTCTTAATCTCCACTAAACCTAATAATTGCATTTACTAATTGATATTCAAAATATTATCTTTATCAACTATACTTATTTTTTCTCTCATCTTCGTCTTAATGGTAGGTTAGACTAATGAAGAGAGATATTAATGGTAATTTAACTAAAAAAGAATTGATGTATCAGTAGGTAACTGAGGGACAGAGAAAATATTAAAATTGAGCGAGAGAATTCGAAATTTAGTAAGATTAAACTATGTTTTCATATAATTGAAATTATTTTAATTAATTTCATAATTTTTGTACAAAATTGTAATGATTGATAAAAAGAAATTGGAGTACTTTGATTAATAATTTTTAGGTTGGTTGTATTCAATACATGAACATAAGCTTGAGTACTTTTATGAATTGTACAATAATTTTGTACTCTTCAGTTAAGACAAAATTACGTGTGATTTAATTAATTATTATAAAATTGCAACCACGACATATCTTGCCTATTGAGAATAATATAAGAGATTATTACAGCAATTTGATCATAAAGTCAATAAAGAATGTATGAAATAGAAAAAGAAAAAAAAATAGCAACTTTGAACGAGTGGTATAAGAGAAGTTGTACTAAATTAAATCAATATTTATTTATTATTTATTATTTTTAGTATTGCTCTCTCAAATGACGATCCCAAAATTTGAAATTAAGGTATATGTTATTGTTATTATATTATTTCGATAGTAAATTTTCAGTTTGTTCCATGATTAGTTGTATCAAGATTTTTTGACTTCAAATTATCATAACAC
This sequence comes from Dillenia turbinata, assembly GCA_037126225.1. NCBI lineage: Eukaryota > Viridiplantae > Streptophyta > Magnoliopsida > Dilleniales > Dilleniaceae > Dillenia > Dillenia turbinata. Next base: position 15,763,356 of record JBAMMX010000017.1, read on the forward strand.
TCTTCTTTTATCTAGATTTGAAACCAAAAGTGTTACAAAAACACAGATAAAGTTTAGAATATTTCAAATTAATGAAGTATAATACTCTTGACCTTTTTCTCCCTCAAACAAAATAAAATATTTTCAAATATTCTTTGAAGAAGTGATTTTTGGCTGCACATATGTATCCATTGATGAGGGTTTTTTTTTTTCCTATTAACAAATTCGATCTCCAATAAATCTTATATTTTTGAAATAAATAGTGACTAAATTAGAACATTATCAAATTAGTCTAAAAGAACTCAAAGTAATTAAATGGTGTGGCCTTAGTTAGAGCCGTCAATACGATCTCCAATAAATTTTATATATTTTTTTTACTAAAAAAAGTAAATTTTATATTTTTTGAAATAAATAGTGACCAAATTAGAACATTATTGTCAAATCAGTCTGAAAGAACTCGAAAGTAATCAAAGACGTGGCCTTAGCTAGAGGTGTCAATACGAGTTAGACTCACAAGACACCCCTAACCTTGACTTTTGGATACGAGGATTTGAGTTTTATTTTTTGCACCGACAGAGTAAGAGGGCACGACTGAGCCTTGACTCTATGTTGAGATCAAAACTATTAAACATGTTAATAGGCTGATAGAGTTATATGTTATACATGATTGGATTAAAACTTTTACAGTAAATTCACCGGGGGACAGTTGATGTAATAGTAAGAACGTTAAGTGTCTCTAAAAAAATAATTTAATGATCATAATCTCACTATCTAATCTGATAATCTCAAACTCAAATTTAATTATAACAAAAAAAGTAATAAGTTATTTAAATTTGAATTTTAGAAATATTAAAAACTATGCTAGAAAAACTTTTTTCAAAAAAAAATTGATAATGTTTGAGAATATCAATTGACTCAGTATTAAAGAAAAAATTATGGACAGATATAGGTGGGCTTGATCTCTTAATAGAAGAGTGACTTGCAGATTTTGAGCTCATATAGTAAAAGGGTGTGGGCTCACCCGTCCCTTATTTTCTAAGCCTAGCTGGGGCCGCAGCCGAATCTCATTGATGCCTATAGCCCTAAAGGAAACAATTGATGCATCTTAAAATGTTTTTAAATGGTTGGGCTTCACAAAGACTCTGGGTATAGGAACAAAAAAAGAGATATCGAAGTAGTTCTGATGATTCAATAATATTATTATCGGAGTTTTTAGTTACTTCGATTGGATGAATCTTAGTGATGGAATAATTAAGTCATAATTTTTAATTGATTGTATCATTAACCGGGTGTATTGAATCCTTAGCAATTCATACGAGGATTGGTCATTGGGGGTCTCTAGAAAGCCCCTTTTATGATTATGAGATTTCTGAGAAATCAAAAAAAGTACGGATGCTTTATTTATCACCAAGTAGAGATGAGTACTATTACTATGACAATCAATTTATATTCATTTATAAAAAAAAAAAATGAAAAATTCGCCATTTTTGTGTAATTTTTTATTTTAAATAAGAAATACTACAGGTGAAATACGAAGAAATAAGGAATTCAGAAAAGAGGGGAGGGGAGAAAAAGAGTGCATGAGAGTACCCAAATGCCCTCTAAATCAACAAAATTTTGACCACATATTTTTCACTTTGTTAATAGTCTCAAACTAAGCAACTCAATCATAAAAGGGCATTGATGATACATTAAGCACGTGATTATACCCATCACAAATTTAATAAACACCCAACTACACAATTTCTCTCTTATTATTCTTCTTCCTTCTTCTTCTTCTTCCCCAATTTGCCCAAATTCAGCCAGAATTCATCATTTGATGATCAAAGGCACATCAGAAGAATCATCAGGATCATCTTTAGTATCAATATTAATACACGAACATCTCTCGAGAGAAGTAAAAAATGCAGCTGCAATACCATTTTTGATACACGTACCCATCGTGTCAAGCCTCTTGCAACAAGCTACATAGCCCTTGTTGTTTGTCATTGATTTCCTTATCGGCACCTCCACCAGACTCTCGCTGCTGCTGATCGAACTTGGGGTTCCGCCACTGCCGGGGTAGATGGTGGCACTGTCCATGAAATTTAGGCAGAGATTTGGAGAAGAAAACCTACCAACCAATAAGAGAGCACAGGGGAGGCTTTGAAGTTTCTTTCTATTTTGTTGTTAAAATGTCCAACAAAGGTTAGGGTGTTACATCAAAACATATGTTTTGATTTCCATATATACCCTTTGAAGAATAAAATTGTACCTCTCTCTCTCTCTCTCTCTCTCTCCCTCTGGTGTTATTAATAACTTGTAGAGTTGGGGTTAGGAGAAAATGACTGCTTATTTGAATATTATATATGAGAGGAATCTCTCTTATTCAGCTTTGCTACCGTCGATTTTGCACGTATTTTTTCGTTTTATATGGTTGGCAATTTTTGATATTAATCAATTAATAATAACTTATTCCAAAAATTTAATTTACGAAATAATAATAATAAACTTAGAGTGAAAAAGGTATTCTATGGCTAAGATAATAATAAAGAAAAAAAAACATGAAGTGCTCTATGGTAAATGTATGATGGAAGTGCACTTACAGAATAAATCAAAAAGCCAGGAATCAGGAAAAGGAATACCTTTCAAGTCAGACTCAAAATAAAGAATATTAACTAGTCTTGTCTAGAATATTTAGCCGTTCTTAGATACTTAGGTCTGATTTGAAGCATAGAATAGAGGCCATTCTTTGCCCCGGAAGAAATTGGAGAATCAATTCACAATTTAGAGAGCCGGGGGGGGGGGGGGAGGGAAGAAGAGTCAATGCAATGACTGAGAAATTGACTCGAGAGTGGATGCAGCAGGGTGAACTAGGAAGTGCCTAATGGGTTGAAGGCTCAGCCATATCTAAGCACCCTCTCTTGATCAAGCTATGGCTGTGCATATCTATTGGCTTATAGACCCTACCAATCATAATTCTTGGTGCTTATATTATCAGAGGTATAATGCATATTTATTAATGAGCCCCCCACAGAGATTTATCCTGGTGTTTACTCGGTGCATGTAGTTTGTCAACTACAAGACATGCTCACTGGGGTTATTGGTGCATATTGAAAGCATAAGATTGAAATTCTCATTGTTATCTAAGGAAAAAAAAAAAGGAAGGAAAAATGGGTGGAGTGAATGGGTCAATTATTCTAATGAAATTTATATTTATTTTGGTCCAAAAAGGGGTTTTAAATTTTCTCAAAGTTATGAATACCCAAAGGATCAAAAATGCACCAAACTCATTTAGGTTGAATAGTCGGCACTCTATTTCCTTAATCAAAGGTCAAGAGTTCAAGCTTTGGGAATGGAGAAAAAGAATTTGAAAAGGTCAATCTCTTAATGGATCCTATAATGTTCAGACCGAATTAATCGGGTAAAATCCCGATATCAATCTATGAAAACCCATAAAAAAGGACCCAAATTGTGGACTTTGGGCCCAAAATTAGAACGATCCTATTGGGCTTCTAATTTGTCAATCAATACGAACTGCACAGATAAACATTTTCGTGTTCAATCAGAGTTGTTGAAACGGGCTTGATCGCTTTGGGCTTCAAGTAGGCATCACTACAAGGAATGGGGCATTAAGCTTCATGTAATATGACTAAGGCCAGGATATTTCCTCGCTTTGAAGGATTTACACATGGCCTGGCCTTGGAGACCTGATAAGATGATGGAGGCGATGGATTTGACCGACTCCTGTTTTTCAGTGGGAGAAAAATTAATAACAAAGCACAAATTCTTGACCAATGGCATGTTTTCATTATTTATGTAATAACTCTACTAATTAATACTAAAATAGTTAACCTTTGCATAATTAATACTAAAATTATATGTAGACAACTTTCGAGTTGAACTAGTTTTAGAGATTATAAGTTTTTTAGGCCCCTCTTAAAGAGATAAGCTTGCGCAATGCTGAGTATGGCCTTATCACCGAAAAGAAAATGAGCTTTACATAATCAATCAATCCATGCCTCTCCGTGTCAAGCTCAAACCATTACTCTTGTGCAGCGTCTCTAGACCTCAATAAGGAGGGGTATTAAACAAGATGTGCGAGACTCTTGCAACGCTTCAACTTGCTCACGTTAGCCTTTTCACAACCTTCAAGTTGCACAATGGGAATCCATCATGAGTAACTCGTGCAATGCAATGCATTACCATTACTCATGCAAATGCAGAGCTTATACGTTTGTGCAATATGTTATTTGTAGTTGTCTACCAATCAAATTCCTTGCAAACTGACTATGAATCACTAACATTTAGGAGACATGGTGATAAAATCTGCCTAATAGCCTATTGCTGACACTTGAATTGGATGTATTAACTTCAATACGGATCGTTACTCCAGTATCACATTCAATCTTGTTTTCTAATGTTAAATTTCATATCGATTAACTTCAAATTTAGAATATGGTATCTAGATGAAAACTAGAAGATCAGTTTAAATATGAGTCAAATTGTGTCCTAATATTAAAAGGGTATACATATTCTGATATATTAATATTACGACACAATTTGACTCATATCTTCTGATATATTAATATGTAGAAATGCATTATTTAGAATATGATTTCCTAAACATCCTGCATTTGCATGTTTCGGGATTGGTTTGATTGACCCGTTTAATAATAGATGGGTCACGCATTTATTTTGACATTTTTAAAATTATTAATAATTTTAACATCGTCATCCTCAGTGATCCGTCTTCCTCGATTGTTTAATGCATGCGAAACAAATAAGTAGATTATTCAAGTTCTTGTATAAGTCTTAAGTTATTATTCAAAATGATGATTTTAAAGCACCAAAGTGACATTATTAATAGGATTGTTCAAGTTTCTTCTATTGAAAAATAATTTCTCACTAATCCCAAAATTAAAAAGATTTAGTTTTAATTTTTACCACCACCAATTAGGAGCAGCCTGTTCATGCTATGATCTCCTATTTCAATAGCAAACCCTTTTCTATGTGATATTACACAAGCAACCACAAATAACCCCAAGCTCTATAGGTTTAAGGTAACCAAGCCTGACCGAGGATTGTTGCAGAGATTGATAATAATATTTGTGGAAGTGATTCAGGAATTGGTCTGATTTGATTTCGATTCTAATTCCAATTAGGAATTCACTTTAATTTTTTTTTTCTTTTAATTGTTGACCGATCATCGTGAGATATTCTAAATCCCAACCATGATAGATCCAAAATCATCTCTTGATGGTCCGGTTAGAATTGGATTTATTATCACGACCTTCCCAATAACAAGAGTAAAAGAAAGTATTATATATCGAATCGAATTAATTTGCTAACTGAATATCAGATTGATTAAAATTTTAAAAACAAAATTATTGTAGTAAAGAAATAAATAAAAAAAGTAGCCAAATTGTTAAGATTGTAAATTAATTTCGCATCACAATTATTTGAGAAAGGTAGTAATTTTTTTTTTTTTTTTAGTTCGATAGGAAACTCCTTTGTATAACCATTTTCATACAAGTATTAAGTATGTATCAAAGTTATTATTAAATTTTAAAATTATTATTTATACGAAGAATTGAACTATATCTGTTTGACGACGTCAACTTGTCTTCCATCACATATAGGTAAAATTGGGTATTTCACCTGCTTCCTTTATGAATCGCCATACTCATATACGAAAAATACTATCCAATTTTCCCTCTAGAATCACCAAACGTGATACATGCGAGCAAAGCAAAAAGGGAAACAAAATTCAAAAGCAATCAATTTATCTCAGATATTTATTTATTTTTATTTTATTTAAAATTTTAAATTAAATTAAGTTAAGGAAATCTATGGATTAATAGTACACTAGCTAGTGTTGTGTTGGTGCTATCCGGAGGTCCCATCGGATTGTGAGCTTTGTTTAAATTGCTTTTCAGAGTCGTGAAGTCCAATGGAGTGGGTTGAATGAATTGCCATTTGCCATGCCTAATGGAAATATAAATGATCCCTCTGCACCGGGGTACATGCCAAAGTGAAGACAAACTAAAATTGATGACTTGATGGGCAATGATTTTTGTCGGGATTCACAACTCATCAACTAAAGGAAAAACGACATGTGAATCACTAGATGTTCGTAGAAACCAAGCCAAGAAAGAAAGAAAGAAAAATGTTTGTAGTAAGCAATTTACTTCATGCTTGCTCAGGCATACGTGACCATAGCAACTCCTGCTGCCAATTAAAATTTCACTGGCCCAATGATGTGATTGCATGATATAAATATTCTTTAATTAAGATTTTGATTTTAAGTTTTGAAAATTAAAAAATAAGTATTAAATTGATCTTTATAACTAGTTAAATTGAATTAATCATATTTTTAAATATTATTATCAAAGAAAAGAAAGAGAGAAAGAAAAAAAAGAAAGAAATTTCATTCTTTCAAAATAAGAGGGAGTTGAGTGAGTACCGTGAGAGAATTAATAGGTCAAATATTAGTAGAAGTAGGACAATTCTCATCATCAAAAGATGACATCTTTTAAATTCAATAATTTTGAATTGCATAGAATATTTTTTTTTTTTAAGAAAAAACCAAAAAAAAAAAAATGCATTTTATAAAAACAAATCAACGTGGACTACTATATAAGATTCTATCATTTAATATCTCTAGTCTATACCACAACTATCATGAGTCAAAAAATAGTTATACTGTCATCTTCAACACTTGAACTTAGCAACAATTTGACCATTTATTCCTTTGATATATAAATCAAAATGGATGGATACTTTGTCCTAAATTTCACTTTGTTTTGAGTTCTATCTAACCCATAAGGGTTTAAGTACACCGTTATTGAACTGGGGTGGGATGAAAGTCATGCCATTCATTTTGTCATCACCTGGTCCATATGGGTATGGAGAAACAAAGCAACTTTCAATGCAACAACCATGGAGATACAGCAAGTGATCTTGTCAAAAGAAGATCTTTCTTTTGGTTGAAAGCTAATCTTCCAAAATTTTTTTGTTCCCATTATGAGTGGCTATGAGAACTCAAGATTATGCCCTACAAACCGGTGTATAGCAAAAACTGAGCTTTAATCAGAGATGCATACGGCAATGTGAAGATATGTACTCTCGTGCTACCTTAGCACTTTATTTAATATAAATATATATATATATATATATATATATACATGCATACATGTGTGTGTGTGTGTGTGTAGGTCCTAGAAAATGATCACTGTGTACATTACATACACAAGACACGCTATCGGACGTGACTTAAAAATTAAAATTTTGATCTTACGAATAAAAGCATGATTAATTGCAGCCATTGCCTTGAATTAGAATTTTTCATCATGGCATGAAATTGATCTAATTCAGTTAAACTAATAAGAAATTTGTACAAGGGATACATATATATCATATGCAAAAAGTACAAAATAACAATAAAAATATTTATGCTTTTAAAGTAAAAATAATTAAAGAAACTAACTAAAAAAACTATTTATTAAAAACACAGAAAACTGTGTTTTGAGTCTTAAAATTGTGTAGTACTAAAATCATAAGAAATGAAAATGTTTAGCCGCTAATGCATATACTAAGTAAATTCAAATTCTACTAATAAAAAGTAACTTAAGGTAATTACATGAAATGGGGTTACCCTTGTTTTTAGAATTTAAATTTTTATTAAAATAAAATAAATAAAAAGATTATTCTTTTTTCCAAATTAGCTGCAAAGGGTTTAGCTTTTTTTCATTTCTTTTTCCTTATTCCTTTTTCCTGTGTGGAGAGAATAAAATTGAAAATTTGGTGTGCTTCTGCTAAAGATCGAGTCTGTCTGGTCCAAAGCCATCTTTACCAACCGAAAGAGGGTCTGACAAAGGAGAAGCTTTTGACTCTTAAATGTGCCTTTCGATTACACCAAAACTCTCATTACGATAATCATATGATTTGATTCACCTTTCTCTCTCCATATATATCCAGCAGCCGAATTCTTTTCTCATAAAATTATTATAATTATCATTTTGACCACAACAGTTATATTGAAGCCCCCCATCTCTCTTTGATTTTGAGTCACCCTCTTGCTTTCATCTTGGTCCTAACTTGTCCTCGATGCTACCCACTGTAAATCAAAAACGCAAAAATGACACTAATGCCTTTTTGCCTTTAGATTAATGACTTCATCCCCAGGTTTCCAATTTTATTTATTATTTTTCTTAATATGTAGAGATAGTACATTCACAAAAATTCAAACACTATATTTCGATTTCTAAAAATACATTTGAACAAGAAATTTTACCATTTGGTTATCCCTATAGCACTAGGTTTTCAAATTTTTTTATGATAACAATGCCCTTGCTTTCAAGAAAGATTTGTAGGTATATCAAACTTTTTATGACTTGAGTGGTCGATCACTCTCTCCCCTTAACTAGAGGTTTTGAATTCAAACTCAGAAAATAGAAAAAAATGATTTGGGAGAGTCAACTCCATAACATATCCACAATACTTAGACCAGATTAATCGACGTAACCCCGGATACCGACCGATAAAATAAAAAAAAAAAAGATATGTTGATATTATTGTCGCAAACAGGAGAACTGAAAACTCTTTAAACCCATCGTGGTCCTATGAAAACTCCAGTTGAACCAGATACCGGATGAGTTTAACTGTAGGAAGGATGATAAGCGACTACTCGAGCTTGACCAAAAGTCCACAACACTCAAGTGGCTCAGCACTGACTTGCAACCAATTAGAGGAGAACAAGATCGAGCTCTCCCAAGACATGCCGGATCATGATAGCCAAGACGATGAAAATGTAAGAGGAGAAAAAGGCTTTTATCAAAAACATGATTACTCCAAAATAAAAATTATAATTAATTAAATAAATAATTTATTAAATATAAAAAATATATAAATATACAACAACAACAAAAATCAGAGTCTTAATCTCAATAATTGAGGTCCTTAATCCCAACAATTGAGGTCGGATTTAGAGTAGAAATATATGTACACAGTATTTCCTTTGTATTTTTACAAAGATACTGTTTTCATTCCTCGAAATCATAGCAACTCAACCGTTGTACCAAATTTCATTCAAAAAAATTTTTTTTATTAAAATAATGAATATTGTAACTCACATTATTTTTCAATTTCAGTAAGTTTTAAAAATCTTGATCTATTCTCTTGAAAATCTTGGTCAATTCCATTAACTGATTTAAGAATAATGCTTTCAAACCTCTCGTGATGAGGATGCCCACAGAATAAAATCAAATGATTAACTTTCTTCCTAATTGAGGGCAATTTTGTCATTAATGAGGAAATCTTTTGGTGATGGTGAGAAAAAAAAAAATAAAGGAAGAGCCGCAGTTGGAAATTTAGGAGACATGAATATGCATAATGGAAGAAATCTGATACCACAGAAAGGAACATGTGGAGCAATGCATAAGCCATATAAAATTCCAATTTTCAAAGCCAAAAACCCTTAGACGATTTTTTCTCACTTGATATCATAGTCCATGCGAAAAAAAAAGAAATGGCAGAGAATGCCACGACGGAGATAATAAAAAATATAAAAATTTTTATATAAATATTAATTAATTTAACTTATTGAAATAGAAATATTAAAAAATTTCTATCCATCGTAGCAAATACTAATTTGGGCACCCAATATTCGGCACACACCACACAACAACAAAAGATACACCCAGAATTAAATTCAACAATTTCATGCCAACATTAACTCTTAACTATTTTGTTATCAAGAAATTAAACAAAAAATATAAAACTAAATTATTTTATCTATACTATTACAATGACTCCGGTTTCTATAGAAAATTAATAGTTACGAATATAAAAATATAAAAATAAATAAAATCGAATATTTTTAAAATTAAATCAACTACTAAGATATATAATATTTTCTAATATTTTATTTACACTCTCTTGTTTCCAACAACTAAAATAGGATGAATTTTTCACTAAGTTGCAATTTTCTTTTCCTCGTTGAGACCCAGACCCAGCCATATTGGTGGGTTACAAGAAAAGAATCGAAGATAGAACAAAACCACAACTTTCATGTCGATCCATACACAAGTTCAATGTTAGATATGCATAAACATGAATCTACAAAATCAAGAATCGATGGCAAATGAAATATATTTCCTATTTCTAATAGGGATAGATAAAGCCCAAAATAAAAAATTTATATTCATAAAGGGTAAAATACGACATATGGGGTGCAGGAAAATTGATGTTGTAGCTTTTAGGGAATTAACACCATTCTAAAAAAATTTAACTTGTAAGATCTTCAATTGTATTTCTGAAACTTTTAGTAAATTTTTAAAATTTTAGCCTCAGTTGTCGAAATGACACGAAAACAAAATATTGTTGAAAAGTTATAAAAAAAATAAATAAATAAATTGGGGAGAGGGCAGTTGTCCTTTCTTCTGTCTGTCTGCAAAAGAGATATTATTATAAAGATAGAAGAAGTGAGGGAAATAACCTTAATGTTTAGGTCTGAAGGGCAATAAAGTTTTATCTCGAGAAAAAACCATAATGTATTGAGCAAAAAATATGGTTAAAATACCATTAAAAAGTACCAAAAAGAAGAGAAGAAAAGGGGGTGGGGATTGGAAACAACGTATGAACAGTAAAAATTCGGATGTTGAACATACTGGAATGGGAAGGTGATGCCATAACTATAGGTGTCAATTAGTCCAACACTTTAACCAATTGGTCCACTCATTAATAACAAAATTTTCCAATCATTCACATGTCACCATGACTTAACCAAATCCTGCTTCATCAGAAGAAGATTCTTGGCCGCTCAGTTTCTTCTAGAAATTTCTCTCTCTCTCTCTCTCACTCTTTTGTTGCCGTGGGAACCATGTACACCCATCGGTGACCTAAGTTATATTTTAATTGATTCAATCTAACATGCTATAGGTTCTCTTTTTTACGTAATTTTTTATATTTTTAAATCTTAAATCTAAGTTATTGGTTGAGAAATCTATATTTTCAAATTCTTCTTTACACAACTTCCCCCCCCCCCAATGACCAATGCCGCCATTTGGATTTGAAATTTTTGTATAACTAAAAAAATAGAAAAATTAAAGAAATAAGCAAGAAAAAATAGTTTGTATTTTTGTTAACTAATAGGTTATGTAGTAATCCTACTTTATAGAGTGACTATATATATATATGATACAAAATACCCACTTATGTTCAAGAAAATTTCAATTTGAGTAGGTAATAGATTGATTCTTAAAATTATTGTTTGGTGATCAAAAGGTTTCAATTCGAAAGCTGAATATTTTGAGTTTTGTATGATTTTTGATAACAATTACAAGAAGAAAAAAGTAGAGAGAAATCCGGATAGATTCTCACCAACAACACGGTGCCCGGATTCTGTCCTTTAATTCAACGTTTGAGGATCTTGAGAAGAATGACTATCATAAAATAGGGTTTGACATTTGGTGCATGAGGAAATCATTATGAAATACAAATTTCTATTAACATTTTGGACTTTGGGAAGGTTGGTACAACTCCAAATTTTATTTTTCTTACATTATATGCATACACACACACACACACACACATATTCTCTTTCAACTAAATCCCATATACGAGGGTTGAATATTGTATGCGCCTGTGGATTCGGTGCATCTCCATATCCCCCATAGCCTCTCTCTCTCTCTCTCTCTCTCTCTCATATCCAAAATAGAGAACACAAATTCTAAGGAAAAACTACTCTACATTTATCATTTTTACAATGTATAGTCATTACTTGTAACATATGTGGTGTTTATTTTATTTCAAATGAGATTTTTTCCTTTTAATATAAACTTTGGGAATGAGGTCTTCATGTCTAACTACTATTGAGTTGCCTTGTTATAAACAGCTAGCTTGATCTATGTTTGAAATTAAACCCGAGTCCCATTTACGTTCGAAATATTCTAGTGATTAGGTGGAAAACTTAAGTTTGCTTGTGTTTATACGTAATAAGCTTGACCTAACTCAGTTCGACCTAAAAAAATTAAGAGAGAATGGCAAAATCTGTAGGCCTGATGTTCTCACTTGGCTAAACTTGAACATCTAACACATCCACAGAATTCGGACCAAAATCGAAAGATGTCGCAAAACGTTTAAGTCTGGTTTACCATGTAAACTTATGAAAATACCCTCAAAACAAATATATATCACTACAAAAAAAGTTACATTTACCGGCGGTTGGCATTACCAGCGGTTACCAAAACCGCTGGTATCGGTTAGTCTTTGCCAGGGGTTTCATGTAGCCATTAATAAAGATTTAGTTTATGGCAGCAGTTAATGGGTTTGGACAGCCAGAATAGCTCGAGCCTCTACCTATCCGCCGATAAAAGTTCATTTTAAGGAGTCCAAATCACGAATCCCCGTCCTGCTCCTCTCTCTTCTCTTATCCCCAAATCGTGAATCTCATTCTCCCCAAATCGTGAATCCCTCTATTCCTGTCCTCTCTCTTCTCTTCTCCCCAAATCGCGAATCCCTCTGTCCTTCTCTCTCTCTCTCTCTCTCGACATCTATCCCTCTGGTAGGGAAGGGGAAGGGAGCGTTGGGTTATGAATCGAGGATTGAGTTTTTGATTATATGAATCGAGAGTTGGGGAAGGGAGAGTTGGGATCTATCAAGGAACCTCTCGACTAAATAGATCTCACTGAACTAAATAGGTCTTGAGGTAAGCATTCATCCATGTTTTCCTTTTTCCTTTTTGCAAATAATGCCTTCTGAAAATTTCTTGGGTTTGTGTGAATTGCAACTAACTGAACTGATTGTGGATTCGCTTTAATCAAATTTGATTTGCATTGCTGTTGTTTTTTCATCATATTGTATGTTGCAGAAGGAAGTAGCCTCAATATAAACTCTAAGTGGGATTGAATAAAAGACAAGAAACTCAATCATACTTAGAATTGAAATGCAAAATTCATGAACCAACACTGGATTTTATTGGATTGAAGAAAGAGTTTACAGAGGAGGAAGAGAGTGAGAAAGAAGATGGACAAGTTTTTCATACATTCCTTTTCTTTCCTGTGTACATTTATCCCTCAGCATTTTCTTGATTCCTTAACTACCCTAACTAACAACTCACCAACGTCACCTAACTCTAACTACCATAACAGACTTGTCCTCTGCCAATTCAGCTCATAGACTTGCCACAACTTGTCTTCTCTTCCTGCCAACTCAGCTCACAAGCTCACAGACTTGCCACAACTTGAGTCTTCCTGCCAACTCAGCTCACAAGCTCACAGACTTGCCACGACTTGTCTTCGCAAGCTCACAGACTTGTCACGACTTTTACTTCTAACTGCATTGCTTCTGTCCTGACTGCATTGCTCTGCGGTTCTTCCTTTAATTCTAGCTGCATTGCTTCCTTTACTTCTACTGCATTGCTTCTTACCTGTAACAATTCCTTCCTCTCCAGATAATCCTTGTCCTCAAGGATTAAAAGCTGGATATTTTTGTTTAAAATCATGCCAGTTGACCCACATAGCATCTTCAGGAAAGGTGTTACTCCACTGAATTAGAACTTGTGTGACAGCAGAGTTACCTTTCTTCACGATTCTTCTATCTAATATGGCTACAGGTTCCAATAATAATTGACCTTGATCAGTGATATCCTTTGGTAGCTGAGAAATAACAGTTTCAGTCCCAATCTTCTTTTTGAGTAAGGATACATGAAATGTGGAATGGATTTTAGCATCATCAGGGAGTTGCAATCGATATGCTACCTTGCCCACTCTAGCCTGAATTAAGAAGGGGCCAAAGTATCTAGGAGACAGCTTCTGACAATGATGAACCTTCAAGGAGTGTTGGCGATAAGGTTGAAGCTTGACATAAACCCAATCTCCAACTTCAAATTCTCTATCAGTCCTTCTTTTATCTGCCAATTGCTTCATTCTGTTCTGAGCATGCTTAAGGTGATGCTTAAGATTATGAATGAGACATTCTCTTGCAATCAAGCTTAAATCAATGGCTTCCACATTTGAAAAACCAGGAATATATGATTGGTGAGTGGGAGGAGCTTGCCCATACAGCACTTGATAGGGGGTCATCCTTGTTGCAGTGTGATAGTTGGTGTTATACCAAAATTCAGCTAATGACAACCATTTTGCCCACTCTTTTGGTTTGTCACTCACCATACATCTGAGATACTGTTCGAGACATCTATTTACTACCTCAGATTGTCCATCAGACTGAGGATGGTACGCTGAAGAGAATTGGAGTGTTACCTGCCGTGTCGAAACTGACTCTCTCCAGAATTGACTGATGAATATCTTGTCTCTATCACTCACAATAGTCCTTGGCATACCATGAAGTTTAAACACAAAATCCATGAAGGCTTGAACCACTGTCACTGCTGAATAAGGGTGAGATAATGGAATGAAATGAGCATACTTGCTCAGCCTGTCAACTACTACCATGATGACAGATTTCCCATAAGAGATGGGAAGTCCTTCTATGAAATCCATAGTAATATCAGTCCATACTGAAATAGGGATAGGTAGAGGTTGTAAAAGACCTGGATAGGCAGTGTTATCTGGTTTTGATCGTTGGCAAACATCACAGGCTGCAATGAACTTAGCAATATCCAAGTGCATATGTTTCCAGTAAAATGATTGCTTCAGCTTCTTATAAGAAACTTCCACTCCTGAATGCCCTCCTAATGCACTAGCATGCCATAGTTGAATTAACTTGAGGCGTAACTCTTGCACATTGCCTACCACCAGCTTTCCCTTCCTACAAAGAATTCCATTGTTCCAGGCGTAATGCTGGACTGGTTTCCCATTTTGCAGCTGTAAGATTATCTCCTGAAGTCTATCATCTTGTAGCCAGCTGTGTTGGATTTCTGACATGAGTGTTGTACTTATGGTTGAGATTGCCTTTAATTCAGCTTCTTTTAATTCTTGTGGTCTTCTGGATAATGCATCAGCTACTATATTTTCAGTCCCCTTCTTGTATACTATTGAGAAATCATATCCCAATAGCTTGACCAACCATTTCTGTTGTGCAGGAGTTGAAATCTTCTGCTCCAAGATATATTTTAAACTTTGATGATCTGTTCTTATCACAAAATGAACTCCAATTAGGTAGTGTCTCCATTTCTGGACAGCCAACACTACAGCCAATAACTTTTGTTCATATATAGGTAGAGCTTTATGCCTTATTGTCAGGGCTTTACTGAAGAAGGCCACTGGCTTGTTGTCTTGCAGCAACACAGCTCCTACTCCATAATTGGATGCATCTGTCTCCACCACAAACTCTTTTTTGAAATCAGGCAGACTCAGTAACTGGGACTTACACAAAGCATTTTTCAGATTTTTGAAGGCAGCTGTGGATTCCTCAGACCATTTGAACCCCTGCTTCTTCAGCATTTCAGTAAGTGGCTTAGCTATGATACCATAGTGCCTAATAAACTTCCTGTAATAACCCGTTAGTCCCAAGAACCCTCTAAGTTCTTTGACAGTTTTAGGTTGAGGCCACTCTTCTATAGTCTTCAATTTTTCAGGTTCAGCCCTTACACCCAATTGATCAATAACATGTCCTAAATACTGAATTTGAGTAACAGCAAAAGAACACTTACTTTGTTTAACTTTGAGTTGGTGCTGTCTCAAAAGTTCAAAGACCAGTTTCAGGTGTTGCAAGTGCTGCTGTCCACTTCTGCTGTAAACCAGAATATCATCGAAGAACACCAATACAAACTGTCTTAGATAAGGTCTGAATATATCATTCATGAGACTTTGAAATGTGGATGGGGCATTGGTTAACCCAAAGGGCATCACCAAGAACTCATAGTGTCTATCATGAGTTCTAAATGCAGTTTTCTCTATGTCTGCAGTGTGCATTCTGACTTGATGATATCCTGATCTAAGATCCAGTTTAGAGAACACTTGAGAGCCAAATAGTTCATCTAATAATTCTTCAATTAAAGGAATAGGGAATTTATCCTTTATGGTAGCATCATTCAACTTCCTATAATCCACACACAACCTCCAAGAACCATCTTTTTTCTTTACCAGCACTATTGGGGAGGAGTAAGGACTGCTGCTGGGTCTTATGGTACCATTCTCAAGCATTTCTTTGATTAATCTTTATAATTCAGCTTTCTGGAAGTGAGTGTATCTATATGGCCTCACATTAATGGGATCCATGCCTCCTTTTAACATAATCTTATGATCACAATGTCTAGCTGGAGGTAAACTTATTACTTCTTCAAATATATCTGCATATTCTTTTAAAATTTGTTGCAGAGCAAGCTGGTGATGATCATTATTCTGTTGTTTTGAGTTAACCTCAGTTGCTGTTAAGTGCAGAGACTGGACAGATTCTGTTACCTGAACTTGTTCTCTTTGACCAAGCTGAATGAAGCACAGTCTGGCCGGCTGATCATCAGAAGCTGACTTCAGAATCTTCTGCATTGTTGAACCCTTAATCACCTTCAATTCAGTCGACCCTCTCAGCACTATTCTCTTTCCCTTATAAGTGAACTCCATTCTTAAAGTTCCAAAATTCCAGGTAATGTCTCCCAAAGTAGATAACCATTGAACTCCCAATACCACATCACATCCTTTAATTGGCAAAACCATGATTTTGGTGTTAAATTCTTGTCCCCTCATAACCCATTTGAATTCAGTACACATGGTGGTAGTCTGAAGCTTCCCTCCATCAGCTAAAGCCACTGACATCTTGTCTACTTCTAGAGTTCTCAACCCAAATTTAGTTATCATGTTAGGATGAATGAAGTTGTGGGAACTTCCTCCATCTAGCAGTATACAGAAGCTATTCCTGCCTATGTGCCCATGCACTCTCATAGTTCTGTAATTAGGGAGTACCATTTCTGACATAGCATATAGGGATATATGTGCATTAGTGGCCAATTCCTCAGATTCATCCTCAATTTCAACTGTATCTTCCTCCTGTCCACCCTCTTCTAACCACATCTCCACTCTATACAATTGTTTCCCATGGCACTTATGGCCCCTTTCATATTTCTCATTACACCAGAAGCATAACCCCTTTTTCCTCTTCTCTTCCACTTCAGATGAGGTAAGGGTTCTGAATGGTTGTTTGGAAGGCCCCTGCTGGAAAGATTTAGGTAGAGGTAAAAGTGCAGCATCATTATTTGCAGGAGGTTTACTCCATCCAGCAGTATTATTTGTTCTTCCTGAAGTCCCTTTCCAACTTCTCCAAACCACCGAGGACTTTCTCTCCTCCAATTTAGCTAAGTTCACAGCATGGTCTATAGATCTTGGTCTGAACATCTTCACTGCAATCTGAATTTCTTCCTTCAGACCACTCAGGAAGCAGCTGATTGCATAGGCTTCAGGTAGCTCCACTCTGTTAAGAAGTTCTTCGAACTTTTCATGGTAGTCTTCAACTGACCCTCTTTGTTTAAGGTTCATTAACTCCCCCATAGGATCATCATATATGGTATTTCCAAACCTAGCAGCCAAGTTCCTGACATACTCTTCCCAGTTTGGCAACTCTCGGGTGTATTTGGATTTCATAAACACTTGGTGCCATTGAAGAGCTTTACCTTCCAAGTGCATAGCTACCAGCTTCACTTTGGCTTCAGGAGAAGTTTCATCAACTTCAAAAAATTGTTCACACTTATAGAGCCATCCCCTAAAATCCTCACCATGAAATCTGGGAAATTCAAGTCTGGAGAGTCTAGTGGCTGCTGCGCACCCATTTCCCCCTGTCCCAAGTTTAGGTCCTTGTCCTGATTGTCTAGGAGAGTGGTTATCGCTTCGATTATGGCTTTCTAATACCAAAGATCTGAGTGCATCCATCTCCCTGTCGATCATTTCTTTATGTTCTTTGAACAGAGCCTTCATAGTTTCTTCTAATTTTCTGTTGAGATCTTGAGATCTGGTTCCTTCTGCCATGGCCACACAATCCTTAGCTCTGATACCACTGTTGCAGAAGGAAGTAGCCTCAATATAAACTCTAAGTGGGATTGAATAAAAGACAAGAAACTCAATCGTACTTAGAATTGAAATGCAAAATTCATGAACCAACACTGGATTTTATTGGATTGAAGAAAGAGTTTATAGAGGAGGAAGAGAGTGAGAAAGAAGATGGACAAGTTTTTCATACATTCCTTTTCTTTCCTGTGTACATTTATCCCTCAGCATTTTCTTGATTCCTTAACTACCCTAACTAACAACTCACTAACGTCACCTAACTCTAACTACCATAACAGACTTGTCCTCTGCCAATTCAGCTCATAGACTTGCCACAACTTGTCTTCTCTTCCTGCCAACTCAGCTCACAAGCTCACAGACTTGCCACAACTTGAGTCTTCCTGCCAACTCAGCTCACAAGCTCACAGACTTGCCACGACTTGTCTTCGCAAGCTCACAGACTTGTCACGACTTTTACTTCTAACTGCATTGCTTCTGTCCTGACTGCATTGCTCTGCGGTTCTTCCTTTACTTCTAGCTGCATTGCTTCCTTTACTTCTACTGCATTGCTTCTTACCTGTAACATTGTAATGTGGAATTGTTGGTTTGTGTCTGATTATACACGTATCTGATCTGATCTACATTGATGTTGTCTGTTGGTTCTTTGGAGTGTAATCTTTCTCTGCTCTCCTTTAACTATCTATAGAAGTTAAGAGATTGTGCCAAAGACTAGTTGACTTGTATTTAATTTTGCTTTTCCTATAAAAAAATGTTTAACTCAATGTAGAAAGCTCCTAAATAATTGATAAAAAGAAATTTGCTTCTGTGCCATTTCTCCTTTGTAAGGAGAAATTGTTGATTCCTTGTTTGGAAAGTATAATAAAAAAATAATTAGAGAAATCCTGATACTGAGCGATTTGATATTTGTGCATCTGTGATGCTATTGGTAGCTACAGATCTTACTTGTGGTGACCAAATAATGAGTTTACTCATTTTTATGCGAAGAGTTTCATTCTCAAGCGGACTGATTCTTGTTTTTGGTTTATTAATATTTTCTACACCTGAATGAAGTAAGCAGCCACTATGTTGTACTTGTGTGTGTGAATGGACAAGTTATTTCTTGTTGCAGAACAAGGAGATGTGTCAAAATGGATTCAACCTCTTACTGTTGTGATACAAAACAAAAATCTGTCACGAAACAGAGTGCTTCTAAGATCAGAGGCTGTTTTTGAGTAAGGGGATTAAAAAGGACCACAAATTGGGTTAGCTTTCTCTTTTTGGAGATACGACTAGACTTTGTCCTTGAGCCCTTTTTTTTCACTTCCACTAGAGTAGGAGAGTTAATCTGTGGAAAAATAGCTAGGAGTGTAAAAACCCAAGACCTCCTAATTTTTAATATTTTGATATCCTGTAATTTTCATGTCATATAAATCCAAAAGTTGGTGCCTCAGATGTTTTGCAGATGCTACAAAACCTCCGGTTTTTTTTTAATTTATTTTTTTTTGTGTGCGTGTGTGTGTACACTTGTTCCTGCATATGTTTTTTGCAGATACTACAAAAGCTTTGGGATTTCTTTTGCAGATGTATTTTTTTTTAGTTAATGCGGTATGTTTTTATTGAAAAATGTAATTTTTCATTTTTATACATTGATCAAGTAAAGAGTTCATTGACAGAGTGGTTGAGGTTTCTGCTCAAAATTGTTGGATTGGAAAAGGCGAGGATTTCATTGACAGAGTTCATTTCCTTAAATACATTTTGCATGCCACTTTCTTCGGCCAAGAATGATTTAGGAGGACAATTTACAAAAGGAGGAACTTTAATCTTCTTTGTTTGGAGGACGATTTACTAAAGGAGGAACTTTAATCTTCTTTGACTTTCTTCTATTAAAAAATAAAATAAAAGGAGTAGGAGAGTAGATTTCAACTGTACTTAAGTCTAAGAACTCTCTTGTTTGTTACCTCTTGTTCAGTATATAACATGGAGAGACGTGACAATTTTATACTATAGGTACAAGGAAATTCTTACTGACCCTGGTTATGCAGGCCAATTTGTTTTGATGACAAATCCACATATTGGCAATACTGGTGTAAATTTTGGTGGGTAAGACCTTATCAATGGTTGGAGCCTCTATCTCTGATGCCATTTGAATCTATGTGACCATCCCCTTCCTTCTGTAGCAGATGATGAAGAATCGAGACAGTGTTTCCTTGCTGGTCAAGTCATACGAAGTCTTAGTATCAGGTATGTTTCCCTTTTTTATTGCTTGCCCGTCGGTGCTGTTGTCAATGTTTCATGCATCTAATATAACATTCAATTCTAGCACTTCAAACTAGAAATGTGCAAAAACTCTGGGTGATTATCATACTGAAAGGAACATTGTGGGCATATGTAAGTCTTAATGTTCTATCTTCAGCTTCATTGAAATAATTATATCACAGTGGATCTCTTTGTATATTCTCTTATTGTTTGACCTCCATTTTTCTTTTTGCTTTTAGATGATGTTGACACATATGCAATCTCTTGTAGACAGAGACAGGATGGAAGCCTCATAGGTGTTCTTAGCACGGAACAATCCAAAGTGATGAAGAACTTCTGGAGATGTCTCGTTCATGGGACATTGTTGGTATGGCATTGATGTTGATTCTATAATGCTCTTCTCAGTGTTGTCTCGTGAGAGTTCCTAAAGTTCTTTTTTCCAATCCTGTAGGTATTGATTTAATAAGTGGTGTTTCATGCACCACCCCATATGAATGGGTTGATAAAACAGATTCTGAGTGGGATTTCAACTCTAATAAGAGATATGCAGAGAACTTTCGGGCAAGCATTACTAGTTTACATTCATGATAAACTACAAGACTCTTACATTTGGTTTGACGTTTTCTTGCGTGCTTTTGCTAACAGATGGTTATTTTTGTGAATGAAGATTGTTGCATATGATTTTTGGATAAAACAAAATATATTGAGGCGCTTGAAATCTTATGGATGTGAAATTGCGGCTATACCTTCAATGTCCCATGAGGTGACAAAAAGTTTATTCTAAACCTTTTATGCCAATTAAGATTAGATTAATATATGATTTTTTTCAAATATTTTAAAAATATATAATCTTTTGTAGGTGGGCCATTAGAATTTGATTTTAGTTTTTATAAGCAAATACTATCATTTGGGTATAATTTAAGTTGTTAAATGTATGCAGGTAGTAGAATATGACTTGGTTGCTGCTAGGGAAGCAGATCGGAGCATGGACAGATGGATTCTTATTTTGTAATAATTTAGTTTCGGTTTTATAATAATTTTGATTCAGAATATGATTTGGTTTTATAATGATTTTGTATATAAGTCTATGCATTTGATATAACCACATGATGTAATGATATTTTAAAATTTAATTTATAAAAAAATATATGTATTAAAAATTTAGTTGTATATTACTATTTTAAATATTAATAATATTAGAAAATAATATATAGATATATAGTTTCCATGGACAAGTTGGGGTGACAAAAACATAATTTTTAAACAAATATTTTCACTTATGCCACACCCAGGTGACCGCTGGCATAGCTTTGATATTTACCAGCGGCCATTTGGCCGCAGGTATAACTTTGACATTTACCAGCAGCCAAGGCCGCTGGCATAGGTAGGGATATATGCCAGCGGCCATCTGGCCGTTGGCCTAGACTTTTACTAACGTTGCCATAGTTAGAAAAAATTTTAACCACCGGAGAAAATGCTAGAACCTTTATCAGCGGTTTCTGAGACCTTTACCGGTGATTTTTGACCGCTGCTAAAGGTCTTTTTTTTTGTAGTGTATATATATATACACTCTGTTAACGCTCATGTTCTCTTGTAAATAGATGACCTGATTTAACTCCTATATTAGTGCTCTTCCCGTAATTAGTGAGATTGTAGAATCAACTCATAACTATGATATTTGTATATATATTCATCAACATCAAAGGAATTTAATATAAAAAAATTACTTTCCAAACTCTGAGTTTTGACATGGTATCAGAGCTTTTGCTCCAAACAATTTTTTTTCGAACCCTTCCTCTTCACTCATGGCTAATCAACTTGTCCCTGCCTCCACCCCTTTTACACATGCTCTCTCATCATCTTCTACTCATACCTTTTCTATCAAACTCAATGGCAAAAACTACCTGGCATGGTGGGCTCAATTCATCCCGCTCCTTCATTACCAGAATCTCTATGGCTTCATCGATGGTACCTCCACTGCTCCTCCAAAGACTATTGCCTCAACAATGACTCCAATCACTCAAATCCCAAATCCTAAATATGATCTTTGGTTCAAAAAAGACCAACTTGTCTTGTCTTGGATTCTCTCCTCTCTTACCCAAGATTTTTTCTCCTATATCATTAATCTTTCATCCTCCTTTGCTGTATGGGAAGCACTAGCTCGTGCACTTGGATCGGTTTCGCAAAACCGTCAACTACAACTCAACATTGAATTATAGGAGTTTAAGAGGAATGATCTTTCTGTTTCAACCTATTTGCAACGTGCCAAGGCCTTGGCTGATGAACTCAGCACTGCTGGTCGCCCCCTTTCATCTGCTGAATTTAATGCGATTATTTATCATAATATTGGAAGTGACTTTCACAGTATTATTACTGCAGTAAATCTTCGTTGTGATCCTGTGCCCTTCTACGAACACTATGCTCAACTCGTGGCTCGTGAAATACTACTCAAAGCTATGCAAGAACCACCTCTTGCTCATGTTGCTATGCGCAATTCTGCTACTTCCTTACTACCTACCCTGCAACGCCAAGCAGCTGTTGCATATTCCAATTTTGGTTTTCAATGTTGCCCTCGCGCACCTTGCCAAATCTATGGCTAGCGCAACCATACAGCAGATCGGTGTCGTCGGGTTATTCCAGGCAGACCTCTTCCCAACCCTCCTTCGTATAGCAAGCCAACTACTCTGCACCTCATGGCTATGGTGGCTATGTCTCACAACCTATTTGGATACCCGATACTGGCACCACCAACCACATCACTCCTGATTTATCTACTCTACAGATAAGTAATGAATATCGTGGTAATGACACTCTTCATGTCGGTAATGGCCAAGGGCTTCAAATTGCTAATACTGGTATGACTTCTATCCCTTCGGCAGGTGGTAATCTTGCCTTAAAATTTGTTATACACGTTCTTAAAATTGTTAAAAATTTGTTGTCTGTTCAAAGGTTCACATTTGATAATAATTGCTTTTTTGAAATTCATCCCACTTATTTTCTTGTTAAGAATCGCTACACCAAGAAGGTGCTCCTCCATAGTCTCAGTGAGAATGGACTCTATCGTCTTCATCCTTCCGTGAAGTTTTCCTACCTTAACACCACTCCAACTCTTCAACAGTGGCATGAATGCCTTGAACACCAGAATATGCGCACTATCTCTAATATTGTCAAATGTTTTAATTTACCTTGTTCTAGTTTTAAGTCTCAACCATGTTTTTCTTGTTTCCTATACCTTTAGCCAGTGTCGAGCATAAGAGTAATGCTCCTTTCGATATTATTTTCTCTGATGTTTGCGGCCCTGCTCCAGTAATCTCAAGTTTTGGACATCATTATGTTGTCTTATTCATGGATGATTTTACCCGATTTACTTGGGTTTATTTTTTGAAAAATAAAAGTGATGTCTATTCCTGTTTTCTTAATTTCCAATCTCTTGTTGATAGACAATTTAATACAAAAATTAATGCTTTTCATTCCGACTGGGGTGGTGAATATCAAAAGCTAAGTAAACTATTTCAATCTAATGACATTGTTCATAGAATTGCTTGCCCGTACACCCATGAACAAAATAGGACATCGGAGCAAAAAATTCGCCATTTAGTTGATACTAGTTTAACTTTGTTAGCTCATGGTCATGTTCCCCTAAAATATTGGAATTTTGCTTTTACAATGAGCATTCAATCCATTAATCAAACACCAAGTTCGATTTTAAAACATAAGTCCCCTTATCAAATTCCCTTTGGCAAAGATCCTAATTACCTAGACATGAAACCTTTTGGATGTGCCATATTCCCTTTCCTTCAACCCTATAACCGTCATAAATTTGCTTTTCGATCTCTACTTTGTGCATTTCTCGGTCAAAGTCCAACCCATAGTGCTTATCATTGTTCAGACTTGGAAACAGGTCGAATATACTTAACACGGCATGCTAAATTTAATGTCACCAGTTTCCCATATCAATCTTGTCTAACCCTCACCTCCTCTCTTCCGAACAATTCTTCTTGGCTACAGGTTACGAGTCATTCAACTCATAGGGACTCTGAGGCTCCTTCAGGTATGGCTTTTAGTTCCAATTCAACTTCTTCTTTCTTATCTCCTTCCCCATAACCTCATCCACCCACACCACCCTCATACTCTACATCTCTTACCACTTCTACATCCCATCACAACTCCCATGTACCTCCTAAATCCTCATCTCCCGCCATTCCAACCTCTCCCAATCTAAATTTAATTATTAACTTATCATCCTATACCAACTAGCCAACCTCAATGTCCACTTCTCCTACTCTAGCACCTAATCCCGATCCTCCAACCCCACCCATCTGAACCCACCAAATGAACCTTCGCCCAACTACACTCCACAAACGCCAAGCTCACCTCTCTACCCGAACAACAACACAATTTTTAACGTAGGAACCGAACACTTACAATCAAGCAAAACCATATGCTGAATGGCGGAATGCCATGACCAAGGAAATTGATGCTCTTGTTTCTAACAACACTTGGACTTTGGTACCTCGCCCATCTCACAAAAACATTGTTGGAAACAAATGGCTTTTTTGCATCAACCGCAAGGCTGATAGTAGTATTGAGCGCTACAAAGCACGACTTGTGGCCAAGGGCTATACACAAGAACATGGTGTGGATTATCTTAAAACCTTCAGTCCAGTTATTAAATATACAACAATTCGCACTATTTTATCTCTTGCTACTATATCGGGTTGGTGTGTTAGGAAATTGGACATCTCAAATGCTTTTCTTCATGGGACTTTGGAAGATGAAATATATATGGAACAGCCCCCTGGCTTTATTGATCCTAATTATCCTGATCATGTTTGTCATCTTCACAGGTCTCTATATGGGTTAAAGCAAACTCCCCGTGCATGGTTTCATCGACTTTCTGAATTCCTACTTCAATTGGGTTTTCAATTCTCCAAGGCCGACATTTCGTGTTCATATGGTGTGATGGTACCTCTAAGCTCTTTGTTCTTATCTATGTCGATGACATCTTAGTTACTGGCACCTCATCTACTCTAGTTGATTGGTTCATGACTAAAATTCAGTCTACTTTTCCTATTCGTGACTTGGGTACATTGAATTATTTCTTGGGTATGGAGATACTACATCTACCCAATGGTCTTCTACTCTCTCAAGCAAAATACATTTCTGATCTTATACACAAATTTCAGATGTCCGAATGCAAACCATGCCTTACACCAATGGCGGTCTCCCCCACTCTCACCAAGACTTCAAGTGAACCTTGTGAACATAGTGATTTATATCGCCAATTAATTGGTGGTTTATAATATGTTACCATTAGACGTCCTGACATTGCCTTTAGTGTCAATAAACTTTGTTAATTTATGCACTCTCCTACTACTATGCACTGGCAGGCACTCAAACGGGTTCTACGCTACTTGCAACACACTAAGTGGTATGGACTCTTCTTTTCCAAACACTCTTCCTTTGCAATTCAATGTTTCTCAGACAGTGATTGGGGGGCTACCTTGACGATAAACGATCAACCAATGGGTATGTTGTCTATTTGGGCAACAATCTAGTCTCTTGGGTCGCCAAAAAGCAACCCACTAGAGCTCGATCTTCAACCGAGAGTGAATATAAGTTCATGGCTAATGCTACTGTAGAAATTATGTGACTTCATTCCTTGCCCAGTGAATTGGGTTGTCTATCATCCACGCCTGCCACTCTTTGGTGTAACAATGTTGGTGCCGTTTATCTTAGTGCCAACCCGGTATTTCAGGCTCGCACCAAGCAAATTGAGTTGGATTACCACTTTGTTAGGGAACAAATTCAGCAAGGAAAGGTGATCGTTAAATTTATCTCTAGTGAAGACCAAATAGTCGACATTCTTACAAAGCCATTAGGTCGAGCTCTATTTGAGAAACATCGCACCAAACTTCGACTACTGTCCCATCCGCCATCAGGGGGTGTTAAGGCTCATATTCTCTTCTAAATAGATGACCTGATTTAGCTCCTATATTAGTGCTCTTCCCGTAATTAGTGGAACTCCTATATTAGTGCTTTTTCTGTAATTAGCGTGATTGTAGTATCAACTCATAACTATGATGTTTGTATATATATTCATCAACGTCAAAAGAATTCAATATAAAAAAAATGACTTTCCAAACTCTGAGTTTTGACACACTCCACCTTAATAACTAACTATTTTTAAATGTATAAATCAATTTTTTTTTAATATGATATTACAGTGAATTCAGTTTCAGATCTATTCCGTGGAATATTTTGTCTATATAAATTCATTTTATCGGGTTTGTTTAAATTTATATAAAAACCTCATAACTTCGGTTGATTTTAACATGATACATAAAGATGTACGCATGGATAGGCTTATGTGAGTAGCACGTCAATTTCAAATGCTCATGATGTAAATAGATACATCTGACATCATGAAGAAATAGATTTCTAGAAATTCATTGAAATTGGCCATGGTTGGTAAATTTCAAAGGAGTTGACAATAGGAATTTACAATTAAAAATTACAATCCAAATTATAAGGCACCTTCAAAAGTATATTTAGGCAACTGGGCAGTGCCAAAATCAAGCTCCGTCACCTCCACCATACTCCATTGGTCAAATGGCAAACCATCATTTTGGTTCAAGTCATCCAAATTTTCAAAGGGTTTTTCTTAGGGAGATTAATCTTCCAAGAAAACATTTTTTAATTTATCTCCAAATGCTTCGACTATGTGGGACTCTACAAAAATAAAGAATATACAAAAAAAAAAACAATAATTTCTGGGCAGAGAACCGAAGGAAGAATAATCTTTTGTCCCGGCCCAGCAATATATATTTATATATATATATATATAGTAATAATTTTTTGTCCAAAATTTAAGTTTTTGTAATCATCCTAAAATATTTAAGATAAAAATGAATTATTTTACCACGTTAAAATGGTAGTAAAGAAGAAGGTGATGAAATGTATAAATACCATTTCCATTATCAAATGGCTAATTTTGTTTCTTCTTATATCAAGTGATTTGGTTTTTCCTTTTATTTTATCTTTTTTTTTTTTTTAGTAAAGGTGAGGCAGCTTGATCAGGGTGTGTGGTTTGTGAAGGGGGTAAGAAGAAATCAAACCAAATCAATTGAATAGATTATATTGATAGGTTCGGTTCGGTTTCAAAAGATAAAAGATATAGCTTGATTTGGATTATTTATTAAATTTTATATTTTTTAGTTCAATATTTAGAAAAATTTTATATTGTAGTAAATTGAACAAAACCGATCAATTAATAGTAATATTAAGATTTTACAAGTTTTATTTAATTATTTAATTTTAGAATTTTTATTATACTATTTATAAATAAAATTAATTAGCTTAATAATAATTAAAAAAACTATGATAGAAATTATACCCCCTTTTTTTATCCTGGTAGAGCCACCACTCGGCATATGGGATTTTGTCCTGATAAATCTGAATCGACTTGTTATCAGGCTAATTGTTTAGAGGAGGTCTTCCAATAGTGTCTTTTCAATTTCCAAGGAGGGTCGAACATGAACACTTAGTTAAAAGACGAAGTGCTCTTTTCACTACACCGATCAACTATCGGTATAATAGAAATTATACCATATGATATTTCAAATAAAAGAATTCATAAGCCAAACCGGTCTCCTATGATTTATTTAACTATTTAAATTTTGTGAAACCAGTTTAGTTTAATTTAAATCTCCTATGGTTCTCCACCCAGTAAATTTTCTAATGCAAAGTTAATAAACATTAGGTATTATTTTTAAAAATACAAAATAAAATAAATGGTAAATAAGGTGACCCAATAACAGTACTCCAATAAGTGCATCGAATCTCCGAGTGTTTCATCTTTCACTAACATGTCCTTTGCCATTCTTATCATGGTTATAATTTGAATCTTTATATGAAATATGTACTAATCGAATGCTATTGTTCAAAATTAATTCGCTTATGATTCAAATTAAATATTTATAATAATATTGGATAAAAGTAATTATTTATGAATAAAAGTAATTATTCATAAAAGTAATTATTTATGTCGTTTACAAATAGTTTAAATGGTAGATCCTCTTTATTTTTATCATCTCTTTCTCGAATTGATTTCAGTTTGAATCTCCTTAATTTAAAAAAAAAAAAAAAAAAATCCAGAATTTTATGGTAATGGGAGGGTGTGGGTGACAGCATTGCTAATTGCAGCCATTAATTGCGTGACCAGATAAGACTTGCTTTGCCCTCTTCTCTAATAAGACCAGTGACGTGCATGCGGTCAATTTTAAGGTGCAATCTAGCCAAAATCCTCCAAGGCACCGAACGCGCTAAACGAATCCGTTTCGATGGCAATAAGAAATCCAAATCCCAATTTTGATTTTTCAAATCCAAATTCAAATCTAAACCCATCTCTTCTTTTTCCTTTTTTCTTTTTTTACTCTATTACGAAATTATTATTTTTTAAATAAAATTTTAAATTTGAGTTGTGTAATAAAAATAGACCTGAGTAGAATTTTGTCCCCTTAAATATGTAATGTGTCTCAAATTGGATTTGTTTGAATTTTATCCACAATAATAATTTATATATATATATATAAGAAAGAAAAAAAAGAAATTTGATTTTTCAGTTTCGTCCCATCAAGCGTTCTTTTCGGTTTCAACATCTATTTTCCATTTAAAATCTACCACAATAAATTTCCAATTTTTATTTTTTTTAGGTTGTTTAAAATGCACCAGTTAACACACATTTAATCTCTAATTTTTTAAATTCTAAAGATAAATGATTAATTTTACTTTCTCACCTTCGGATTTTTTTTTGAAGAAAATAATAAATTATATATTTTTCTAAGCATTTTTATTGGAAAAAAAAAATAAACTCCTTGAGAATAAAGTTCATTGATGTTCTGAATGAAATTTAAAATTTTTTTCCCAAAAAAAAAAAACCGAAAGTTAAAGGTACCTTAATAAATGTTTTTATAGAAAAAGTCAAAAAATTAAAAATGACAAATTTAATATTACATAATTTTATTATTCAAAAAATTATATTATATTAAAAAACTAATTAAATGATATCATCTTAAATTCAATACTCTCATTCTTTTTTAACAAGTTCTCTACAATCAATAAATGCCAGGACTTTCAGTCCATATTCTCACTTCAACCTTTTCTTTTACATTTTTCTTTTCTTTCTTCTTAGGTGAGAATGGCGTATAAATTCCCTGACAAGTTCACACATTGCAACACCCATTTGTCATCTCTCTCTCTCTCTCCCTCCCTCCCTCCCTCCCCCCCCCCTCTTTTTCCTCCCTCCCTCCCTATAAATTCAGCGCCTCTGTCATTCCCTCTATATATCTCTCACATTCTCTTCCTTCCCAACCAAAGCAAACAAAAAGATGTCGAAATTCACAACCCTGCTTATACTAGTCCTCCTCATCTGCTCCACACTAACTTATGCCTCTCGTCCACTACCAGATTCTGACACCACTTCTCCGGTGAATACTGAACACGAGGAGGTATGTTCACTATTTATTTTATCTCTGTAATCTCTCCTATAATCCAATTTTATTAAATGGGTATATGAATTTGCCTTTCTTTTTTTTTTTTTGGGTAAATTCTAATTTTTTTTTAAAAAACATCAAATTTGATTTCAGAACACTATTGAAGCAGAGAATATAGAGGCAGTAGATGAAAGCTGTGAAGGAGTTGGAGAAGAAGAGTGTTTAACTAGAAGAACTCTCGCTGCTCACATCGATTACATCTACACCCAGAATAAGAAGCCATGAATTATTCTCAAATTTATATATTTTCTTTTTCTAAGTTAAGAAAATATATTGTGTTATTGCTGGTACAAAATAATTAAAGATCAGTAATGTTGATTAGCAAATTTAATCGGTATAATCATCAATGATAAAATTCAGGTTTTTTATTTCTTTTCTTTTATTAGGCAACTCATCAGTCTCATGCTGTTGCTGCTGCTTATTGGACAATATTACTTAAGTGTAGTGTGTTTTGAATAGTTGAATTTAGTATATAACAAATACTGCTTTTGTAGAGATATTCGAATGGTAAAGAGTTTGCTTAAGTGTTTTCTTTAAAGTTTAGTATTCAAATTTTTATAAATATGTGTATTTTTACGGTTTTTGAAACTCTTATGAAATACATATATAACAAATACTAGTATCATAAAAAAAAAAAAAAATACAAATACTTGGAAAATTTTATCATTAGTCTGGAGTCCCTTTCCTCCTGTGAACCAAAAGGGCAAAAAATGTATACGTGGCTAAATTGTAATAATGAAGAATTAAATGGCCCACAAATTTAGCTTTCTGTTCATTATCGGAATTTAATTCACACCAACGCACCATTAATTTCAGATTCCTTTTACAAGTGCACCAAAGCAAAAGACAATAATCTCCTCACATATTTATTAGTAATGTGGTTGAAGGTTAAGACACAAGACACATTTAATATAGCTCTGATCTGCATAATACCATGATGAGTGTGGGGTTAGATAGGGATGTAAAAATTGTGAAAATGCACGTCTCATTCTGAGGAAGGACATTTGAACAATAGGCTTTTTATCATTTGGATGTCCATGCAAGGGGGGTGTGTGTGTTATAGGCATGAAGATGGATGCACGGGTGTGTGTGTGTGTGTTATAGGTGTGAAGATGGATGCACGGGACGCCGTCAATTTGCTAAAATACTTGGTCGGCATTTAGGACACTTGGGATATTTTTCTCAAGTTAAGTTATTTTCCCATCGCTTCCCTTCCCCAACAGGAGGAATTTCTGTCAAAAGAACCTAAATTTAGTCATAAAATGTGTATATTAATCTTTTTTTTTTGGGGGACAAAATGCATACTCCGAAATCACCCTCTAATAGGCTTCTAATTCTAATGTTAGCCACAATTCCCCATAAGGAATGCGCCTCCAAGATCAAATACCCCAAGGGCTCCAAACAGTCCGACTCTAGAAACTAGAGAAAGCTGTCCCTTTCCTCCATCCCAAGCAAAGAGAAAGCCAAACGGATTTCCTTGGTGGCACAACAAAACACATGGCTCGAATTTCAAATGTGTTGATAAGGATGGTGTTGGTCCACTTCATTAAAATAAATAAATAAATAAATATAAAATTTTCCCCAGCTTGATGAGTTCGAAGGAGGCTGCATTTGTCGGTTAAAATCAGAATGCCCATCGATAAACTCATTAAAATCTTGGATAGATTTTTTTATAGTCAAGTGCTATCACTTGTATAATTGTTATATTTAAAAAAAAAGAATTGGTGAAAAATTAA
Source organism: Dillenia turbinata (assembly GCA_037126225.1). NCBI lineage: Eukaryota > Viridiplantae > Streptophyta > Magnoliopsida > Dilleniales > Dilleniaceae > Dillenia > Dillenia turbinata. Next base: position 15,794,796 of record JBAMMX010000017.1, read on the forward strand.
TAGTAAAAATAGGTGTTATTCTTTTTGTATATTAACACTCCCTCTCTCATGTGTTGGGTTTATAATTACATAAAATTCTTTTAAATAAAGAAAAGTCTCACAGTTTTGATAATTTCTATAATTATTATTTAAAAAAATAAACTAATGAAAAAGTGTTTTTTTCTTTTTTGGTATTTTAACGTAAAGTTTATTCAGAAAGGTTATTTTTTTAATTCCATTGGTCGAGGTTGAAAGATATTGCAAGGACTAGTAAAACTCAAATCAATTTTTAAACTTTAATTATTTTAAAATTCAAATTCTAATATCACCAATGGCATAAAAAAAAATTGATCTAAATCATGATAACTATCACATATAGAGAATCATTAACAAATTATAGAAAATTCAACCTAGTTGTCTTTTCTAAGAATCCAACATCAAGACATTACCTTCTGCTCTTTTCTACGTAAAATATAGCTTTCAACTTCCAAATTCCAAGGAATAAGAACCTTGACATAAAAACAAAGGTATATATACCGGGTAGAGCATATGCATACATTTGGGCAGCATTTTAGCACAATATCTAAGTACACACATTCCAACATACAAACTTTTGGAAGGAATACGTTGCATAATATGAGATTTTCTATTATTTTTATGAATATTAATATTGATATTGTTTATAACTGTTAAATTATTATTTATAGTAAAATAATTAATAGTTATTAAATTCTAAATATTTATATACACAAATATCCAACATATATGTTAATGCTTTCAACCTAACCAAAAAAAGGTAAGATCCCAAAAATGTTGTTTCTGCAGAATGTGCCATCTTCCCGTGTTGATGGGGATGATTTTAATGAATACACATAGGTCAAAAGGGCACAACCCCACCCCTCATCACACAATCAAAATTAGTCTTCTCCCTCTAGAGGGATAGAGAGAGAGAGCATTAATTGATTATTGGATATTGTGGCTTTAACTCTCTTTCAATATACTATGGTTAATACACTGAGATAGAATATTACATTTTATAATTAAGTTTCGGATTCAAAATTTAAGAATGAAAAAAAAAATTATATTAGGCGTGTCTCCTCCTAAATAGAACCTTATAAACACTCAAATCGAATTAATCAGAGTAATGTGATAAGATAAATGTGGTAGGCTACACCCCTTTATATGTGGACCAATAGGCTCTCACAAATGCCTTTGACTCTTTCTCACGCTCTCTATCTCTCGGACACGCCTTACTGATTGAAGACTGAAGTTGGCTTGTGGTCCTTGTTTGCATTGGTTGATGTGAATGTTATCTGTTTTATCGATCCGAAACTTAATGAGTTGTGTGTGCATACCATGTAAAAAGTCCATTGTTTGATTTGCGCATGCTTCCTCGTATCCTTTCTTCCTTCCAAATTTGTGTTGACCTTTTTCTCAATTTGGAACCCTCAAAAAACGTTCGCCAATTTCACTTGATAATTAAAAAAAATTACGGATACCATCTTTCAATCGCAGCAAGGCAAATTGTCACAGTTGGAATGTATTAGAAAAAAATTCAATATCCAAAATTTGGGTTTGTATATTATATATTAATCGAAAATTTTGTAGCAATACAATTCCGTCAAGAATATATATACACACAATCAACTTAGCAATAGGAGCTTAGCCGTCGATTTACTATTTCTTGGTCAACAGTTTATGTTTGTATTTTCCTGAGGAAAAATAATACGAAATAGTAATTCCCTTCCTCTCCTATGCAAGTAGGCAACTTGACAACAAGTTATCAAAAATGAAGCACGTACTAGGGTTAGGACTCGCTAGAGCTTCGATCATTGTGAACAAATGTCTCTCCAATTCAGTGAATGTGGAAAGATTTGAACATGGTGCAGATGCCATGTTCTCTAAATTAAAGTAATGGTCCACATTTTAGAGGTCTAGGGGGAAAAGCACTCATACTCATGTTGTCAGTTTCTAAAACTTTGTTTTGAAAATTTTTTCTCCTTATATCCATAAAATTTCTTTTGATTTTCTTCTTTATCATTTCCCATAACTCTAATTGTGGCTACAAATGTTAGTTTTTTCTTTTTGGAATAAATCATTGATATTCAGTATTTACGTTGAGACTGATTAAATCCGATTTGAGTCAGATTGGACAAAACTCTTCTACGTCTATTTTTTTTATATGCAAAATTTGAATTTTAGATTTTATTGAAGGAAAACCGGTGCACAACCACTAAACCATGCTTAAGGGTGACAAATAATGTTTAGTTTAATCGTTGAAAGTATTAGTTTGAAGCAAAATTCAATGTGAAATTCTGATAAGTGTTTAGAATTGATGATATATAATGTATAGATTACCCAATATGTGTTGGTCTAGTGGGCAAGTCACTAAATCTCATTTAGAGAACTCGAGTTCGAGTTTCAAATGGAGCAAACCATACTGGGAGAGCTCTACCCATAATAGGGACTTCAACGGCTCGACCCGGAATAATCGGAGTAAAACTCCGAAAACTAAGTGATGGACCAAGTTCAGAGAAAAAAAAAAAAAAGATATATAATGTATAGATTATTTTGGGAAAAGGAAGGCCTGAAATCCAGCTTCTCCGGTTAGGGACAAGTCATGATAGGTTGGATCTACTAGGCTGTGGGGAGTGGTTTTACTCTCTATTCCAACTCCAACTGGTCCTAACAAAATTAGGAAATATAACGGTGGGGAGAATTGAATCAACTTGGCATGTTGATGCCCTACCAACAGATTTTTTGTGTGTGCAGGCGCCGGTGTCGGTGTGGCTATCGGCTATTGCTCCTAACCAATTTACACTTATTAATATTAGGGACCAATTTTACTACTGCACAAAATCACTTAATAATTGAATGGCATATGCACATTCAATCCACAATACAACAATCTTGTGACTGGAAGGCCCAGTCACTGGGTCGGGCTTTCTAGGCCATGGGCTAGGCTACTCCAATAGAGAAGCCCAGAGAGACAGAGAGAGAGACAGAGAGAGAATTTAAGTCGGAGGGCTCCTACCTAGGGGCAACGCAGGAAGGGCAGGAAACAGGATTTTGGAGGAAAAATGTTTGGTAGGAGAAGATTTCTATCATTTCCGCTAGTGATTGGAGCTGTTATGTAAGTATTTATTAATGTATATTTTTATAGCTCTCCTATTGTTTGATCTTTTGTCTCATCGTCATTCCCCTTCACATGCGAAAGATTCAAAGATGATTCACATGTTTGATTTTTGTCTGTAATTGGATTATTCCACCCCTCAGTTCCACTTTTCTTTCTTGTTCCTTCTCTGCTTCGTTCACTGCAAACCTTGCACTGGTACGCGATTGAGCTAGGGTTTTAAAGTTCTATCGAAGTGAAATCAACTCTTGGAAAACCATTGTATTTATTAAAAAAAAAAAAAGAAAAAAAATTGGAATTAGAGAATGGCAAAAATTTATCTCTTTACCCATTAAAGCAGGAACCTCAGCATATTCGTTTTCATCAGCCAAGCTAAAAATAAAGACCTCTATCTCTCTAGTTGCAAATAATTGCAGGATGTTAGTTTACACCCATTTGTATTTATTTGGTGATTAGGCCACTTGTTTCTTTGATACTACTTGCTGTGTGTATGCGTGCGTGTTTTAACCAATTGCTTCCTCCATTCATTCGTTCGGCTTATCTAGACAGATATTCGATCCTTTCTCATGATCAGTCTAATTATCTTTTTGCTCTTTTTTCTTTTGGGGGGTGGGGATAGATTGTGCCATATTTTTCATACTCTTCCCGCCTTATGCTTTTATTATCATAGTTGACACTGGACAAGGATAAGCCTAGAACAATGATAGCAACTAGCTACATTGATCTGGTTAGGCATACAGAAACTGTGTACCTTGAGCATTAAACTGTAAAGGAAATGGTACTTCTAACTCTTTTCATAAAACCCCCACCAGCAGTTAACTTTCTCAACCTTAATGTTGAAGGGCATCCCATTCTTTTCCCTCTCCTCTCCAAAGGCCAAGAGGGTGTTTTCCGTTTGGTTTCCATCATTCCTCTCAGATCTAACAAATTCATGAAGATGCTTCTAGTTGAATTAGGAGGACACTTCCAAAATATAGGATAACTTTCTTGGATTCACCTTGATTTAAGGATTTTAACGTTGCACATGATTCTAATGGTTAACTTGATATGTTGCTCAGTGTTTCTATAGAGTTTAAGTGTATCTATAACCAATTGAGAATTTTTTATGAACAAGTCAATTCAATTTCATAATTTTCTTGCTCCTGATATTTTCTTGCTTCTTCCTCTTCTTCTCTTTTTTTATTTTTTATTCTTTGGAAGCATTTTTTCAAGGACCACCTCTACTCTATTCCATACCCACAAGAGAAGCTTTGATCACAAATTAGAGATTATTAAGAAATTTCATTTTAAGGGAAATGTTACTGTTTTAAATCCTGGGCATCATTGAGAAATAATTATTTCCAAGAGATCCCCCATTTTCTTTATCAAAGGTCTTCAAATCATATTTCCAATGAATATGTCTTGATTAGATATCTTAATGCATAAGAGTCAATTTCAAGACTGATTAGTCCCAAAGTTTTTTCAAGGATATATGGAATGCTGCTTCTGAGAAGAAAATCAGGGAGCATTCTTTTATTTTTAATACTTGTTTTAGGATCGACAATGTTTTCCTTAGTTATAGGATCTTGTGATTGTCCAGGTTCAAAATGAAATCATTTAAGCCAATATAGTGAGAACTTCTCCCTCCACACGTATGCAAGCTTGAGCACGAACTTTCACTAGTGCATCAACTCATACAGGTTCAAGATCTTCAACTGTGATGGTTGTAGCATCCCCCAACTGCCCGTGTTTCAAAATTTTGCTCCTGCTTGCACATCTTTAGCTGGAGCTTGATCAGAAAAAATGTTCTCTGTTTGATTTGGTGCTGGAGCTTGCACGTCAAATATTAGGCGTTTTTTTTTTTTCCTCTGTTTGATCTAGAAACTTAACATTTTCTCTGACACGCACTTAAATGAGGTTTCTAGAATTGGAGTAGTTTCTGGAAAGGCAATATTTGGACCTCCACTCGATGAGTACTGGAAAAAGAAACGTCACGAAGAGGCTGCAGCAAAGCAAAGTGATGGAAGTTCCACATAGCCAAATCTCTCTGTGCATCCCCAGAACTAGCCCTTTCCATAACCAAAAAAGCAGGTGGAAAGCAAAGTGATTTAGATTTTTCTTTTTTTTCCTGAATGTCAACTTGGATCGTTTCATACATTTCTTTTTCTGTGACTTGAGGGTCTTTATTGTTTGGAGTCTGAGGTAGAATGATAGAATAGTGGTTGAGCAAACCGGCTAAAGTGCAATTCAATTGTGTTTTACATAAAAGCCAAGTTGATTGGGCAACATTTTCTTGTAATGCCCTATAAGTTTGCTAAAAGAAGGAATTTCCTTGCTCTTTTATTTGCAAATTTTCTAGGCTGGTAAGATTTTTGCCAATAATCTGCAAAATCCTGGAGCAGAATACACCTCTATTTATTATGCTGATTGGTTGCAATGTCGTTGTCTACCACTTTGTTCAAGTGTTTCTTGCATACAGGAAGTTAAATAGAAGCTTGGCGCTCTCTCTCTCTCTCTCTCTCTCAACCAACGATACACAGAAAATGGGAGGTAATGCCCATATTACAAGAAATTGTTTACAAAGGCATCTTTAATAGTATTCCTTTACTTGTAATGAAACAGAAATCTACAGCTACCAAATGGAGGCTGCAAAGGACCCGTCACAGTTGCATGAACAAAAAGACAACCAGCAGTAGAACTCCCAAACTGGAGATATCCTTATCTACAAACAGAAAATGAACCAATGTCTTCCATTCAAAATCTTTGTATCAACATATACACTGAAACTAAGGACTTTTCCAGCAAATTCAAGCTGGTACAAAGATCCAAGCACTATCCAATATATGCAAACAGACCGACAGACATACAGTGGCAACAACCGAGGACTTGACAGTAACGTATCTAACAGCTTCAAGACCCCCATCAATGAACGCCTCATGAGCAACATCAACACTCATCCTCAGGAAATCCTGAAATTTCTCCATCAAAACCTCCAGAAATGATCTAATAGTCTCAAATGTAACTCTGCTAGTGACATCAAGAACAAACTTTCTATTGCTAGGCACAGCCAATGTGGACGACATCTTCTTCATCCACCCACCATGCTTGTTACTATTATGGTCTTCTAGTGGCTTCCAAAATCTCATTCTAGCACCAAATCCTTCTTGCCCACCATTACTCTCCTCCCTCAAACTAATCAAATGTGATCCTCCACTTGAATTTGGATTCTGATTGGGACCCGTCATCACACCATGGGAGGTCTTCACTAGTGTCTCAACGGCACCATTACAAACAGACACCAACGTGTCCTTAACCTTAGTCACATGTTTAGGGTTCGTGAGACCTGCAAAGAGCTCATCATAGAAATTTATATGCATTGTCTTATCCAAATAAACAGCAACTGCAGTGCTCACAAACAACTGAATACAATCACCCACAAGTCTCCTGCCCTTCTGGTCGCAAAATGCATTGACCCATTTAGGAACAGACCCTTCTGATTCAGAATCAAATTGTTTCAAATCATTTTCTGAATAAAACGCCATAACCAAATTCCTGGCAAAACTCCCAATAACAACGGAAGCAAAACCAGACCCGGCAGTCGAAAAAAGCTTATCCATCACTCTGTCGGAGAAACCACTGGTAGAATTTTCTTGAATTTCATCAACAACTTTGGACTCAGACTTGTAAGCTCTCAACACCCCAATTGTCAAAGCACGCGTAACCCTAATCAGGGTTTCGGAGAACTCATCCGAGTTCACGATCTTGAAAATTTGCTTCAAACTGTTAGGGATTTGATCGGAATCAGATTGGAGAAACTCTTTCATGTCCTTGGAAATGACCCCAATTGTCTCTGCCGAATCGGAGACCATCTCGGCAACTGAAATTAGGGAACCGAAAAGCTTCATCAATCTTCTCCGCTTCTTGACCACAGAGGGTAAATTGTAAACCTTACATGCTCCATAGCTAGTGAAGCCCAACGCAGCAAAGAGAAAAATCCACTTCTTCCTGCGAGATAAATCTAATCCCAACTTCCCTATCTTAGAATCCATTGAATAACTACGTAGACGAAAGCTATGAATTTAATTTGCCCATATAAAAAAAGACGTTGAGAGAGAGAGAGAGAACAGGATGATGATGATGCAAGGGAAGTTGTAGACAGAGAGAGAGAGAGAGAGAGTCGCGTAAAGCAAAGAAATGGTAATGGATAATGTTGAACAACCAGAAATTAAATGTTCTGTTTTTTTGTTTTAAAATTTTTCTAGAAGATGAAGAATTATAATTTAGATATTTGGGTGGGATTCAGAATTTTTTTTTTCCCCCAAGGTCTAAGCCGAGAAATAGACAGTTTAATTTCTCATAGTCAATCGTATGATTATGATTGATCTGGATTTTTTTTTGTGTATTTTTAGGACTTTACTTGGGCCTTTGAGTTTGATGTCGATAGTTTTGCCTTCCCATTTCTTGGTAGCGTAAGATGACAAGGTCGGCGTTTGATTCATATGAAATATTTTATAAAAAAATATATAAAAATTACAAATAATTCTCTAGGCACAAAACTTAATAATTATTTAATCACTATTACTAAAAGTTTAATCTTTTTTTTGTGGCACTGAATCTCAATTTTTCTGAATACTATGTTTGGTGTCGAGATAAAAAGAAAAAAACTGTATAAAACTTAGAAGTATTTATGAATATCTTGTAATATTTATTTACATCATATGATTATCAAAATTTTTAAATTATTTTCGTCTAATCCTTTATTTTCAATTTTTTTCCCAAATTACCTTGGTGGGGCGAGAGAGAGGCACGAGGGAAAGAGAGGGTAATTTTTCTCAAATTACACAATTTCCCTAGAATTTCTTCGTATCAACTAGGAATTGGAAAATTTTCGAGGTAATTGGTAGTTGAGCTATCCATACAGAGCTTAAGATAATGAGATAGAACTTTGATGTCATATTGGATATAGGTTTTTTCAAGTGAGGGGGATAGGGAAGCTTTCGAAAGAGCAAGTTGGGAACAGTGCCTTTGATAAAGGCAACACTGAATTCCACCACCATCTCAATTGCATAGCAAAACCCTCCCGAAAGGAAAAAAATGGGGCTGACAGGCGGGGGGCCAAAGAGAAAGACACCCCAAAAAAAAAAAAGTCACTGGAAAACAAGAATCAGCCGCCAGCATGAACAACAAGGATGATGTATCTGCCCCCACTGTTAAAAAAAAAATGGAGTGAATGATTAATTCCCAATAATTTTATGAGTTTGTGGGCGATTGCTCTTTGAAGGGAGGTCTATAAGTACCCAAAATTTGAGAAATTTTATAATATCGGCTCTTTTTAACAGAATAAATGATAATTCTAATGTGTATTTCTGAAATTAAAAATAAGATAAAACAAAACAGAAACAAAAAAAAAAAAAGATTTTGAATTACCTTCGACCATATAATTTTTTTTCATTTCCGATGACTGCAAATGCACTACAATGGTTTTTAAGATCGTAACTTCTAAACCCTCAAATTGATTCAATTGTGGAGTTTTGAATTTTGGATTTAGATATTTTTGACATTGGTTATGGGTATTTATAGATATTATTACCACCAAACAGGGTTTAAGATCTCTCAAAAAAAAATCATTGATTGACTATTTAGGGAGATCATTCATGCATAAAAATGTGGGTGGGAGGTTGAATAGGCAACACAAATCCATGATTCCTTAAATCTTTAACACCACAACAATGTTTGGCCGCTTCCAACACTTTTTTAACTATTTTGCCATATTTGTTTTTAATAATATATAATTTTAAAAATTATAAATGCAAATATTGTGGCTGTGTTGTGTTCTAATCTTGGAATCTTAAAGGAATTTTGACTTCTAATATTTGAAACTTAAGTCAAAATGTCCTTCCTTATGTGGCAACCATGGGGAAAAAAATTCTGGGCTCAAAGGAATGTCATTTTTTAAAATCGTTAGCAAATATTATGTATTAAAATTAAATCAAAAAAATATTATATATCAAAATCAAATTAATTATTAAACAATATTATAATTAGAATATATCAATGATTTGATTTTAAAAATATTTGATTTTCTTTATTTTTATATTTTCATATTTATATCAATGAGTTTTAATCATGTGGTATATACGAAACAGATATATTCTTAGAGGCAATCAAACAGCAAGAATCATACTTCCAAAAACCATTTCATATACCTCCACAAACCTCTGCAACACCATCCTTACATAATAGTCCTTCTGTTCAGATTTTCTTCATCCTTACTCTTGTTAAAATATTGTTACTGTTCCTATGAGAGTATTTCTCTAGTTGAATATGTCAATAATTAATTTGATTTTGAAAATATTTAATTTTCTTTATTTTTATATTTCTATATTTGTACTAATAATTTTTTTATATAAATCTAAATTATTATAATATTTTTTGAAACAATAGATGATTAGCATTCAGTTTCTCATCTTCAATGATCCTCTAAAAAAGGAAACTAGTGAATTTAATGGAACTTTTGGAATAAAATAATTTTTTACTAATAAAATCAGAGTGATAAAGACTTTTTTTCTTGATTTGGTTTTGATAACTTTGTAAGTTGCAAATAATTTTAAATTTGAATCCATCTTTGGTATTTAATTATTCCTAGAGTCCTTTCAAAAATAAGTAACTAAACTGAAAAGGTAAGGAATTGCTTTATGATCACTGTTTAACTTCTTTTTTTTTTATTATATAGAAATTTAAATTAAAGATGTTTAAAGTGAAAAAATAGATTATAATCATTAAATTATCTAAACTTGTTCAATCTTTTGTCGAGGAGAAAGGGGAGGGGCATCATCCAGATTCTAAAAAACATCGTACAATTATTTATAAATCTTAAAATATTAGATAAATATATGAATAATTATTTGAAAATTCGCTTTCAGAGGAATTTGGTTAATTGTGATTTTAAAAATGCCATGCCCATAGTTTCCAATTGGGGCCCAGCAGTACTGGGCCGGGCCTAATATGAAAAGACCGACCTAATCGAAGAAGGGAAGAGAGTGTGCATTCTTAAATGGATTCGATAAAAGTAGATTACATCAAGTTTTTTTGAATTCGATTATCCGATATTTTATTTTTTAACCAAGTTATCGTAAAAATAAATAAAAAATTAAATTTTTTTAATAATTCAATTAACCAGATAAATATAGAATAAAAATCAAATTAAAAAAACAAAATAGGATACTTCCTGAGCTAACACGTTTCTCACGCTGCGTGAGCGAGCCGCCGCGATCGTTACATACAACATGGGAAACACATAACCCAAAAATTAAAACATTGTCGACACGTGTGAAGCCCGACTTCGCACATGTCGAATTCCCATCACAAAAAATGATTCTCATTGCCCCCTCCTCTTGCCTAACATAACCCCTTCCTCGCCCGATTCCCTCTCTCTCTGATTTTGATGAGAGAGAGAAATAAAACCCAAGATTAGGGAGTCCAGTTCAAACTGATCTCTCTCTCTCTCTCTCTCTCTCTCTCTCTCAGCTTGGAAAACCTGGATCTTTTTGGTTTATTTAAAAACCCTGGACATCTTTGACTTGTATTAGTTTTCTCCTGTACATGTATAAACATCAACAACATACTTTTATCTCCCCAACTCCCGACACGTACTCTCGCTCTCTCTCTCTATGAGCTTTTCTTGATCCTGTTTTATGAATATGGAGCACACCCAGAAACAAGGTAAATCAAATTTCACTTTTTTCTTCTATACAGATATTGCCTTAGGCTATTGAAATCTTTGTTCATCTTAATGGGATGAAGAATTTAATTGATTTTTACCAAGCCAATTTTTCTTCATCTTGATTGAAATTTCAATTTTTTTCCACGATAATTTGTACCTTTATATATATATATATATATATATATATATATATAGAAATCACTATTTTCAGGAAAATTTTCTTGGACACTTAATTATTGCCTACCTTTTTTTCGTCTTTAGGCATGTTTTGGCATTTTTTTTCTTGCACTGTTTGTTGATTTGATCTGTACGGTGTGTCCTTCAATGGTTGAGGTTTTCTCTTTTCCACAATTTGAATGTCTTGTCCTCATAAGAATCTCTTCTTTTGTTTCGGGTTTCATCAATTTCATTTTATTTGCCTTCTCCAAAAATTATTTCTTGAAAAAAAATGCCATTGTTGTTGCCACCAAAAAACTATAGCCATAAATCTCTCTCTTTTTTTGGTTACACACCATAAATCTCTCTCTCTCTCTCTCTCTCTCTCTCTCTCACACACACATACACACGCAAATCTTGATGTGGGTCTTCTCTCTTATATCAAGAAAATCATTCAAAGCCTAAAAATCTTATCTTTTTTCTTGTTAATTGCAGAGGAGAAATCTATGGCTTGTAGTTTTGATCCATATTATATAAGATCATAGAGTTTGTGCAGTATACAAAAGAAAAGGTAAGAGGAATAGAAGCAGGCAAAGGATCAAGAAATGGATAGAGTTTATACTCCTTATTTTGATCCAGATTATGACTCTCTCATCGAAAGAATACATCCTCCAAGGTTAATTTCTCTCTTATCTAGGATCTTATTCAATCAAATTTTATAATTTTTATTACTTTATTTAATTTTAACCTTTTTTTTTTGCAGTGTTTGTATTGATAATGACACATGCCAAGACTGCACGCTTGTGAAGGTAAGGACACTACTGCAAAACTTGATTATAAATTTAAATATCTTGTTTTCCTGCATTCTGTTACCTTTTCTTAACCTATGTTTGGTTTTTTCAATACTTAGTTATCAACTTAGAAGTAGAAAGATGGATTTTTTTTTCCTGCTATACTAATCTATCTGGATCTATATTCTAACTAATCTGGTTCGAACGCTTGTTGGGCCAATTTTAGGATGTAATTCTCTTCTCCCAATATAATCTTTTTATTTTCAAGTTTTGAATTCGATATTTAATTGCAGGATCAAACACCCTTATCAACTAGGCCGACTGTTCATCAGTGTCTAAATTGGTTGATTTGAAAAAGACTTTGGTTCTATCTCTTGCTTTAGGTCGTTTAGTATTAGGACTGTGTGCGACAGTAATGGATTCCTAAATCATGTTTGGTATTTTAATAAATTGATGATAGGAACAAGTGGGCCCTCTGTTCTTTTGGATTCTACCCATGAGTGGGAAGAGATACCCATCAACGTCCCAAGAATTTCCAAAAGCACATTTAAGAGACAGCAGATGCTTTGCAAATGAGAATTTGGCAATTCAATCTGCATAATTAACAGGAATCAATTTGTTTAATTCAGGGTTATGTGTACTTTTGTTTAAATTATTGATCAAAATGAGAATTGCAAATGAGAGTTTGGCACTTATATCTGCATAATTGACAGTAATCAACTTTTTTAATTTAGGGTTCTGTGAACTTTTGTTTAAACTATGGATCAAAATGCGAATTGCCCCCTAAATATTCTTTCATTTACTTTTAACTTTTCATGGTTGCTAGTGTTAATTTAAATTTTAGTGATAATGTAAATATATGTAAAATAAGTGTGGGTAAAAACTGTAAACTCGAAATAAACCTGTAAAAGTTTGAATGACAGACATTATCCTTTTGGCTTATACTTAAGTTTAATCAAAGTGGAATTAGGATTTCTAATCCACAAAATGGTGAGCACATAGAAAGTAAAACTTATAGGAAGCTTTATTTTGACTATTGTTATCATCTCTCTCTCTCCCCCCCCCCCTCTCTCTCTCCTTCCTTTTTTGTGGGTGTCAGTGGTTTCAGCAATGGCTAAGAGTAAAAGTGAAGACTTCTTGTTTGTAACTAAACGAGCCCACCATCCAAAACAAACCAAACATGTCACCATCTTGGTGTATGCTGAACATGAAAACAACAATATCCCAAAAAGACCAAAATACCCTTTATTGAAAGGTGTCAACAGCAAGAAAACATGGTGAAAGGGTAATTAGGGAGATGCCCTCTAGTTCCCCCAACTTTAGGTCTTCCCAAAAGTTAGAAAATGACATGTGACACTGTAGCTCTAATCTGATACCCTTTCCTCTTTTCATTTCCCCCCCCCCATTGATGTGTATGATGCTTGGTATATTTTTCTAATAAAATATATTGTGAATGAAAGCTATGAGAATGAAATGTTATCGTTTGACCCTCTTTTTGGGTCTGTATGTTGTTTTTTTGCAGGTTGATAGTGCAAACAAGCATGGGATATTGCTTGAGATGGTCCAAGTCTTGACAGATCTTGACCTTGTGATCTTAAAATCTTATATCTGCTCTGATGGAGGATGGTTCATGGATGGTTAGTACACCCTATCTTTCCTCCTTACAATTGTTACGATGTATGTGCTATTTATTATACAATTTGTTAAGGAGATTTTAATTTTGATTTCTTGCATTTAGGCATGAGCATATTTTGATGGACTAAGTCGTCGCAAGATTTCAGTGATTTAAAAAAAAAACAACGTTACCTCTAATATTTTTTTTATTATATTTCTTTTTGTCCAAAATAAAAACATAGTTTAATTATTTTATCTATTTTCTAAAATTAAGTTATGTTGTGTTATATAGGAACATAAAATATGATACGACCAATATTGACTTGCTTGTTTTAAAATTTGGTTACAGTGTATTGTATGATTGTATCTTGACGAGGAGATGAAATAATACTGATTGAAACAAAGAGGGGTGGGGGGGCCTTCAAAGAAATTAGTACGAGAACTTTGTATTTATCTGATAGAAATGCTGAGGAGTATGCATGTGGGTTTGTTTTTATTGCATGGTGTTGCAGTGTTCCACGTGACGGACCAGTTAGGGAACAAACTTACTGACGAAAGCCTCTTGCTTTACATTCAACAGGTTCTCTCTCTCTCTCTCTCTCTCTCTCTATTTTTTGGTGGTGTGTGGTGTGGTGTGAGAGTGACAGTGCTTAGGGCTCTTTCTGTTGCTTTTGCATTTACTGCGGCTATGTGCATTGATGGTGCTGGTGCAACAATATTTTCTTTTGACCAAGTTTGCTCATTTTTAATCCCACGTCACGGGGCAAAATATCCCAGATTCCATGGTCCCAGGTTTAACAATTAAGACTAATCTGCAACTCTTTAAAATGACGACTGGTTTTGCTTTTGGAGTGTGGAAACATGTCTAGTTTTCAATCAACCTGACGATAACTATGGACTTGCCTCAAGTCAAGTGTTAAAAATAATAATAATAATGTGATGGCTTACCAACATATTGCACTTAGAGTAAGCTCCAAAATTTGTGGAAAGATTGAAAACAAGCTTTATTGTTCTTTATTAATTTTAACCAAACCATTATTTCTTGTGTTCCAATTTTAAGCTTTTCTTTTTTGGGTGCACGTCCAAGCTATAGTTTATGACCTTTTCAGCTGCAAAAAAGATTTATTATTCTCTATTTTTATGTGTAAACATTATTTGATGTATACCCTCTTTAATTTTGCAGGTTCTGTGCGCTAGGAGGGGAGGGCAAATCAGGCAGGTGCCCACATGCCTTGACAAATTGATAATGCCACAGCTTGTCTCAACAGAACACACAGCCCTAGAGATGACTGGGACAGACCGGCCAGGTCTTCTGTCTGAGATATCCGCCGTGCTAGCCCAGTTGGGCTGCCACATCACTGCTGCCGAAGCGTGGACCTACAACACCCGGGCTGCCTGCATAATTTACTTGGAGGATGGATTGAAAGGGGGGGCTATCACAGACCCAGAGAGGCTGGCCCAAGTTGAGGAACAACTTGAAAATGTTGTGGATGCCCACCACAAAAAAGGTGAGAAACGGAGCGTGAGGCTGACTGCGCCAGGAGCAGGCCGCACTCATACAGAGCGGCGGTTGCACCAGCTGATGTTTGCCGATAGGGACTTCGATCATCCTTGTGATTCCTATGGTGACTGTAGCAGCAGTGGCGGTGGTGGCAATAGTAGTAGTAATAGTCTTGGACACAACAAGGGTGAGGGCACACAAGTTACAATAGAGAACTGTAAAGAGAAAGGCTATTCCGTTGTTCATATTAAAAGTGAAGACAGACCAAAGCTATTGTTTGACACGGTGTGCGCCCTCACGGACATGCAGTATGTGGTCTTCCATGCCACAGTCAGCTCCAAAGGGTCCACCGCAACTCAGGTAGGAACCTAACCTTTTCTCCGTTGGTCATAAACAATGCACATTTTCGAAATTTTAAAAGGTTTTGGGTTAATACTTGAAATCATAGGAGTACTACATAAGGCACAAGGATGGATGCACCTTGGACACAGTAGGCGAGAAGCAAAGAGTCATTCAATCCTTGGTGGCAGCCATAGAGCGCAGAGTCTCTCATGTATGTGCCCTTATTCTGAGAAGTCAAAAACTACCCTAACTTATGCATATATCTCAATCCAGAGAAACAAAAATACATATGTACATACTTTGCCCTGCAGGGACTGAGACTAGATGTCTGCACTAGCAACAAAACTGGACTGCTCTCGGACATCACCAGGGTGTTCCGAGAAAACGGGCTATCAATTACCAGAGCAGAGGTTGGTACCCAGGGTGAAAAAGCAATTGGATTTTTCTACATTACAGATGCTTCGGGCCGTGATGTGGACATGAAGACCATTGAGTCGGTGAGGAAAGAGATAGGTGGTGTTGTGAAGGTGATCCGCAGAGCCTCATCCTCAGGCTTGTTGCCCAAAACACCATCAACAAACTCAAGCGGAACCTCCACGCCAAGCATGGAGGCCAGACCCAGATTTTCGCTCGGAGGGCTGCTATGGTCTCGGCTTGAGCAACTTTCAAATAATTTCCGCCCCATAAGATCATGAAGAGGATGCAGTGGTTAGAAAAATTGAAGATTGTTTCGGTCAGCATCATATGCATGTACATATGATAGAATGTGGATATGTGATGGGTGCAAGTTTCTGGTTTTCATTTTCTCATTCGGTGCTTTTTTATAGCTTCTATATACCTAGTTGCTTTTTCATAGCTTCTATATACCTCATCTTACAATGTAAGGACGTATATGATATATATAACATTGTTCTTGTTACATGTGCCTTGTGAAAATTTCTTGAATCCACTCTCTCTTATGGGTGAAAAAGTCGCAAGCGTATCCCACTGAGCATGGTTACTGTTGTAACTATCCAGCAACGGAACTGAGCTAGCTGAACTTCAAATTGAACATGCATGAGAAGAATTGAATCAACACCCCTATTACTACTTACTGCTGCAAATGAAGGTGGCTCCGCTCATTTGCAATTAAGCAGGTTGAGCTTTGAATATGAGGTTCCGGCCATTTAAAGCTCAACTTGAGCTTGTTTAAGAAATGAAATGATTTTGAACGCACTAGCTTGACTCATTCGCGGTGCTGCTGCATCTAAAAGCATGACAATTCATGCAATAGTAGAATGTTCCATGCTGCAACTGGAGAAAGGGTTCATGCATAACTACCACAGATGTGTGGAATCACTGATGCTGCACGAAGTTTACTATTTATTTCCAGCAATATCAGATTAGAATCAACTTGTGACCCGTTTTAAGATGGGCAATATATACAGACAACAGGCATTTTACTTTTTTATGCACAGAAAAAGGTCCTCCCTTGCACACTATTCACAACATTAGAACAGAAATAGTGTGTTCACATATTCCATTATTTTAAGGCTTCTGGGATATGATCACACCACATCAATGTCATCTAAATTGAGCCAGTCATTAGATTCTTTCTTGTCGTGGCTAACAGATCGTACCTGGTCAGGTCCAGCACCTTCATTTGGGTGGATATCCTTAGCCAAAGCATCAGAGATTCTGCCAAGCTGAACCCATTCTCGTGAGTCCTTGGTTGATGAATCAGAGTTGTATGTGGTTTTCTTGGTCCTAATATGTGCATCTCCATCATCTTCCTCCTCAAGATCACTGAAGGACACATCCTCATCATTTCCAAGAGGGATGGTCGTGCTACTTGGACCACTTGTTTCGCCAGTTTCCTCCCTCAACCAGTCATCAGCGTCATCTTCATACTTATCATCCAATACATTGGATACTGAAGCAGATGAATTTTTAGACTTGGTCATCAAACCTTCCCCCACAACAGGTTTGTCAACTACTTGCATTTCTTTACTTACAACTTGGTGCTTCTCAACCTCAAACTCAGCAGCCTCAGTGATAGAGGGTGGTTCAGGTGTGGATTTCTGCCGAAACCCAGATTCATAATCAGCATTTGACACTGCAGAAAGAGGTTCCTCCCTTGCAGAGTTTAAGGTTCCAGGAAAATAACTACTTTGGGAGGAGCCTTGGTTGGGGTTTTCTTTGGTTCGGCTCTTCAACTCCTGGGCCAACAATGCTCTGGCTTCCATTACCTGTCCATTAAGAGTAAACAACAAAGAAAAAGAATACACATCAGAGACTTCGCTGCTGAAGATACAGAAAAAAAATAAAATTAAATTAAAAATTTAAAAAAAATAAAAAATAAAAAATAGAAAACAATAAGCAAAGATATTGATAAATCTTTTTTCATGCAACCATTTTGCATTACTGCTGAACCTTTAGTAACTCCAAGATAAGAAGCAGAAAATGTGTTCCAATATTAAGAAGCATATCAAAAATTCATAAACAAGGAAAAGAGGTGACAAGTATATCACAGAGGTAAATTATGATCCATTACCCACTTAAGCAAATATAAGATAAAGTTCAAACCTCTGGTAAACATAATGGAATTACATGTAATCTCTACTGAGTTTAATATATAATATTTGAGAAAATATGGTGTCCCTAAACTTCGTTTTCATTGCTGAATTATGCCTTGCATAGTATCCAATCCCACTTAATATTCATGTCCCAAGAGCTATAATCACTTAATGGTGTTCTTGGATTCTTATTCTTTAGAACATACAAGGCTCTTTAAAAGGTTCAGACTTGCAGAAAGTACATGGACACCATGCAATCAACTAAGAGCAGGGGTGAAACCACTGCGGAGCAGCTGCCCTCACCAAAATATTGGGCTAAAAAAATTAATGTGTACACTTTTAGCAGCATTTTGGGGAAAAAAGTGCTGCCAAAAGTCTTAAAAATAGCATTAACTTGAATAGAAATGCCACTAAAGGTCTAAAAAAATGTCATTAAAATTCTTAGAATGCTATTTGTTCTCAGAAAATTACAGCGTCCGCCCCCACTGCCCCCTACATGTCATACCTCGCCCCCATCAACATAAATATCTTGTTTTGCCCCTGACTATGAGAATCTATCCATTTGCCATTTAACACATCTTTCTGTCATAGATTGATATCCCAAGATCCAGAATATTAGCATAAAAGGTAAACATGGCAATGTCCTCTTGGTGAACAAAATAAACTTCATAAGCTAGAAAGAAGTCAGGCACAGGATTAGAATAACTATTCACAGAAACCGCTATTGCTTTCAAGAAGCCTAAGGGGCAAATTTGTCCAGAATTATGTCACCTGAAACGGGATGAATATTGAAAAGTCTAAAATTCAGCTCAAGCCATCAAATCGCTTTAAGGTTTGCACAAAATCATATAGGTTTTTAAACTCCTTGAAGTTTCCAAATCTTTAAATTTAGAAAATTAAGAACCTTCCCAGAGGAGATTAAAAAGTCTACTTTGAAGGGTCAAACAAATCTTGCAATGAAGAACGATTATGTTCCACTATTCCTCTCACTAATAGTCGATTTGACCTACTTACTTTTACTACCAATAAATTTGAAATATTCATATGCAAAGTTTATCAATTGGATATCAAATCTATTATTCACATGAAGTAACATCGTTTTGATGTTGTATCTTATTCTATCCTTTTTTGATTCAGGAATTTGCGTTTTCACCAGATCCATGTTCTGTATGGTCTGTGTCTTATAATCGTATCAAACTTATGGCCTATAAAGCATGGACACGGCCAAGGAACATCACATGAGATGACAAGGCACAAACATGTTGACAAGACAAAGTAATAAAAATTTCGCACTCTTATCAACTATAAAGTGTTGTATCACGTCGTATCTAAGAACAATGCAATATAGCTGATAGCCAATGGTTATTTCTAATCTTTCTCTCTAATTTTTCCTCCTTTTCTTTGTCTTTTCTTTATATCTTCCAACAATAAGCTGTCACAAGCTTTGGCAACGGTATTCTGTAGAGACCCACGTGTTGCTTCCTTTTGTTAGCCCTTCGTCGTTCCTGCACTCATGTGTTTATGTTTTAAGGTTTTAAGGCCATTTCTATAGTTGTGAAGCCAGACATGAGATTGTGTACTAGTTGGAATGTTTCCAATCTATTTGGGATTGTTGGGTAGAAGAGTTCTTCTTTGTTGTGAATTAGCTTGTTGATTTGGTGTTTAGTTCGGTTACCATCCAATAATATCAGGTACTAATTGTACTTAAGTTAAATCATTCTAATCTAGTTAATTTACAGCATACCCTTTAATCTGTGTTCATAGGAAAGCAGAGCATTATCAAAATCTATGTGAAAACATCAAGATACTTGAGATATGGGAATGAGAAGATGCTTCAGGGGGAGTAAGGAGGTAAGAAGAAATAAGAGAAAGCAGCGCAAGAATTGAAAGCCAATTTCATTGAATGTCCTTATTGCAAAACTGGACGTGAAACTCAGAGATTGAACACCATAAAGGAGCAAGGAAGACAACTTATCCTACAGAGGATGTCAAATTATCACTGAAGATCTTCCCATTTCTTTCCTACCAAAAATACTAGACCACCAAAAATAGTGAAAGGCATAATACTTGAGTCTCTTGTCAAAAAGCTTGATTGTGATTGAATATCCAGTGTTCCTGGTGCCAAACAGACACCAAAGATCTCAAAACCATATTCCAACTAGACCACTG
The DNA here is from genome assembly GCA_037126225.1 of Dillenia turbinata. Taxonomy (NCBI): domain Eukaryota; kingdom Viridiplantae; phylum Streptophyta; class Magnoliopsida; order Dilleniales; family Dilleniaceae; genus Dillenia; species Dillenia turbinata. The sequence continues at coordinate 15,814,738 of JBAMMX010000017.1, forward strand.
TGAGTAGCATCGCAAAAGAAGAAAAACTTGAGTATTGTTACTAAAAGAATACATGACACTGGTATAGAGGAAATAGCCTTTGCCCAACAAAAGAGGATTTCATAGGAGATGAACCAAGCCAGACTTAGGGTGTTAATTCTCGGCCCATTTCAAATAATCAAAACATGAGTACTAATTGTTGAGCTTAAGGTTGACTTGTTACAAACTGAGTTAAGATGAAACACGTCAGACTCAATCTACAAGCATTTTTTTATCACTTCTCAGAACCTTTCATAGGCAAATGTAAAGAAAAGGACTAATAAAAAATATTAGAAAAAATATTTACAAGTTGTTGAATACCTATATTAATCTTTATCACCATCACTTAATTAACAACAAGAATCAGAAACAATTATTCTTGTAAAATGAATCGGTACAAGTCAGCTCAAACTCAAAATTTTGAAGGCCAGATAAAGAAAGAAAAGCCTAAGAAAAGATCTGGGCCATAATCCCTTTGAGAGGGGAAGCTTGCTTCTTCTTATACATCCTTCACCTATAACCATTTTTACATAGTTATGGTGGTTTTAAACAATGCACTTGCACAACTATTATAGGCAAATGTAAAGAAAAGGACTAATAAAAAATATTAGAAAAAAATATTTACAAGTTGTTGAATACCTATCTTAATCTTTATCACCATCACTTAATTACTTAATTAACAACAAGAATCACAAACAATTATTCTTGTAAAATGAATCGGTACAAGTCAGCCCAAACTCAAAACTTTGAAGGCCAGTTAAAGAAAGAAAAGCCTAAGAAAAGTTCTAGGCCAGAATCCCTTTGAGAGGGAGAGCTTGCTTCTTCTTATACATCCTTCACCTATAATTATTTTTACAAAGTGATGGTGGTTTTAAACAACACCCTCGCACAACTCTTAAGGCAACATCCTAGACATCACTCCTACTTTACTTTCATTCATAGTTTGACATACAATAATTGAGGAAAGAACAGTTCCGGTAGCAAAGATGATGGTGGCAATAAAAGGCATGCCAGAGGAAGCTCTTGCCTTGGTATGTATGGTATTAGAAAGACATTTGGGGTGGAGAGAGAGAAAGAGAGATTCTATTAGTTCTGAGAATTAGTTTTGGAAAGAAAGATATTGTTAGAGTTTTCTGAAATATAGTTGAGAAGTGAAATTCAGGAATTCTTGTTTGTGCAAGAGCAGTTGATTTAAGGCTTTGGGTACCGTATTCAACGGTTTCCATGGTTTGCAAGTTCTATTCGTGGCAGTTAAGGACATTCTTTGCATGCTTCTCAAGAAGAAGAGAGAATTAGTTGTATTCATTCCCTTGTGTCTCCAAATGCGCAGCTCCATTTGTCATTCTCATACCCATGCCATAAATTCAGACGGAATGAAAACAACATTTGTTCTGATTCCTTCAAGTAGTTCAAACATGCCCTTAAGGGCTATACTTTAAAAATTGTCAAGGTAGGATGCCAGGTATATGAAACATGAGCATGGAAAAGGAACAAACTTGACAAACCTTCAAAATGTAGGACAAGGATTTGGAAAGGGCATGCTCTTTTGATCGTATGCATAATAAAAGTAAATCAGATATGTTTTTGTTGCATGGATGGAGCAATTACTTTATATGAATTAAATATTCATGCATGTGTAATAAATTTTATAAATGTTTTCTTATCAGCAAAAAGAACAAAAGAAACAAAAAGTGCCAACAAGGTGCACAATTAAAAAATAAAAAATAAAAATAAAACCTGAATTATAGTACAGATAGGCTCCTTTCCCCTTGAAAGATCTAACAACATATCCAAAAAACAATATGAGAGATCTCTACCCCCATGAGAAGGCCCAAGCAAGTTCACAACTCATCAACCATAATCCTCCAATCAATAAGCAGTGATCTGATTTAATAGATTCCACGATTAACAAGGTCTAAGTCCATGTGATTTATCAACCCACAACTAGGGGTGTTCATCAATTTGGTTTTCGAGTTCTTCGGTTAATTGGGTTCGACATTTTTTGAATCCCAAACGAAAACTAAACCGAATTCGATTAAATTCGAATTCAATCCGACCGAATTTGAAATTCGAATAAAAAATCCAATTCGAAACTCAAACCGAAAACCGAATTAAGAATTCGGTTCTAACCGTATTCAAATTTAACCGTATTTTGTTCTAAACTTGAAATTCGTAGGTGAAGAAATAAACCCTAATTCAAATTTGAATTCGGTTAGGATTAGTATCAAAAAACTGTATTCGTATTTGAATTCGGTTTTCGGTTCGAATTTGTATTAAAAATTCCAATTCGAAACTCGAACCGAAAACCGAATTCGAAATTCAATTTTAACCAAAAACCGATTCGTAATCCAAAAACCGAATTCAAATTTGCAAATTCGAATTTAGTTGAATTTGATTCAATCGGATATTCGGTTATAACTGAATATTTGACACCCCTACCCATAACAACAAAAAACTAGTGTATTCATGTAACAATCATATCTTACCAAAATGGAAAATTTTCTATTTGAATCTGGTGTACAGAATGATTTCACTATAGGTCCTAGATAAATGAACTATTGCATGTTTACTTGCTTGTAACGTGCCTAGCTTGCAACTCGATAGGCTATGCATTAATGAAGTGTTCAAAACATGTTATGGAAGAGCATTTCAAAAGATACATGATAGAAGGAACTATAGATTAATGAGACTGAGCAATGTGAAATGCATTCAAAGAGCAAAAGAGCACCCCAAAGTAGTAGTATTCAACAAGTTAACCAACAAAGTGAAGCAAAGAGCAAAAATTGCAGGACAAAGCATTCACAAGAACCTCTAGCACTAACGCTATTGGCCCCAAACTTCCTAGCACTAACTCCTAGTCCCTTATGAACACAGCATCCCTCTAATTTCTTTATTTAAAAAAAAAAAGAAAAAAAAATATTTTACATCAAGGAGACAAAGCTTGGAAATTGTTGTTAGCAACATTCCTTTTCCAAGGATAAATAAACAAAGGGGAGGGGTGATTAGGTAACCTCTTGTCCCCTCTACTACCCTTTTACTATCCTCTGTAGAACTGACATTTTGTTTTATTCCACTTGTATTTCTCAATTAGAACAAAACATTGTAATAGAAATGTCGACCTTTTCAACCAAAAAAAAAAAAATCATAAAATTTCTTAAGAAATGAGTGTAAGATGATCTTGATACCAATAAGTTTCAGCATTGAATGCAACCTCTTCGATAGAAAAGCCCAGTGGAGGTAGCAAAAGAAATGCCCCCAAGGACAAGTAGAGACATAGAAGAACAATTAACAGTAAAGCAAGAAGGGAGCGAACTTTGAAAAATAAGTAAATCTAAGTTCCCTCGGGCCTTCAATCTCCAGATTGGTAGGACCGGACTGGACCAGAAAACAAAAGGGGCAATCACAGGATTTTTAAGCATCTCAATGGCTATAAGCATGTCAAAAGTATCAAAAGAATCAAATCATGTATGAAGATCAATTTTACAACCACGAATAATTTGATGCAGCACGTTGGCAACAACCTCTTAAAGTTTTCCTCACAGGAGTCCTTGTTTATCTTGATTAGATTGTTATCCTTAGATAGAGTCATATTTTTATATGAATTGATTTTCCTCACAGGAGAAGAGTTATATTTGAGTAGGGTTTCTTAAACTTTATTTTTTTTATAAATAGGCACTTATGTAGCCTTTCAAAGGGCAATTTTTTTTCTCTGATTAATAAGCATTCTTCCAGATTGTGAGATGCAGTCTTCTCTTAGGTGTGAAACCTAAGAACCCTAGGTTGCGATCTAGGCCTACTTTCCTAATTTTCCTTTCACTTTCATCACTATTGCTACACCCACTACCCTGTCCTGCGTCAGTTGGTATCAGAGCTGAAGTCTTCATTAATTTTAAGATTGTTTTCTCATGCACAACCATGATGACTAATGCTGAATTGAGTTCAAGAGTTGAACGCCTAGAAGGCAATATGCAATAAGTGAGAGAGCAATTAAAGACTTTAACTGCAGCAATTGAAACACTGCTAAAAGGACCAGCACAATCCACAGATGAAGGGACATCTGCAGCGCCAACTATGACAACACAAAACCTTCAAGTAGTACAGCCACATCCCCAAAGAAGATCTGAACGTGACCTGGCTGGAGACATCACACAGAAAATCAAGATTGAAGTCCCAAATTTCGAAGGCAAAATCGATGCTGTCATATTTTGTGATTGGCTTAGTTCTCTTGAAGAATTTTTTTGACTAGTATGATATGGAGGATTCTCGACGAATTTGATTTGCTAAGATGAAGATAGTTGGACTGGAAAAGTTGTGGTGGAGTACAGTGGAGAGCAGCCTCCAACGACCGAGCCAACAACCTCTTAGAACTTGGCAAGAGATGAAAGCTAAGCTATAAGAGAAATATTTACCTTATAACTATTTTGAACGGATGCGTGAAAGGGTTTTTTCATTAAAGCAAGGCAGCATGAGTGTGATCGAATACATGCAGCAATTTGAGGAACTCAAGATGCGCAGTCAAATGGAGGAAAGTGCATAGCAAGCAACAACTCGATTTTAAGCAGGATTGAGAGCAGATATTAAGCGAGAACTGGCTAAACAACCCATCTATGGTCTGGAGCATGCCTTCCAAATTGCACTTGATGTGGAAGAATATTTGAACCATCCAAGTACTAAAAGAATTGGGGTTCAAAGTGGAGAATTTGGAGCAAAAAGACAATTCCCACAAGATCGACAAGTCACAACAAGACCTAATGGAGCCAATCCCAATAACAAAACAAATCAGTTAGGAGGAAAAACCAATAAGAGTGTTACCTGCTTCAAGTGTGGAGAGCAAGGCCACATGGGTTTTCAATGCCCACAAAAGAATAATCTACATATGGGTGCAGAAGGAACAACAAAACAAGTAGCTGAGGACGATGAAGCAGACAACTCTTTTGACTATGGAGAATATCAGGATGATGATCTTGTAGGTGATGATGACGTTGACACATCATTAATGACAGTGGTACGACGAATCCTAGCAGCTCCAAAGGCAGAGGAAGAAGACTGGAAGCGTACAACAATTTTCCAAACACTAGTGCGTTGTGATAAACATGCTAAGAAACTCATCATTGACAGAGGTAGCTGCATGAATGTGGTGTCTTGTTCTACTGTTGAACGCCTCAAGTTACCAACCAACCCACACCCTCAACCATACAAAGTTGCATAGATTGATAACACAACTATCCCAGTGACCAAACAGTGCCTCATCGCCTTCAAGTGTGGAGCTTATAGTGATTCCATCCTATGCGATGTCATCCCTATGCAAGTGACACATTCTTTTGGGTCGTCCATGGCTTTATGATCGAAATGTCAATCATAATGGCAGAGAGAATACTTACACATTCTCATATGAGAATAAGCTCATTGTGCTACAACCTATGAGCACTTTAGAGATAAAGAAATATGGGGGGAACCACCATCAAAATCTGAAAGCAATGTTGGAGGCAACAAAAGACATCTTTATGTCCTAACAAAGAAGGAGTTTGATATGGAAAGTCAAGAATCAAATGTGGTATTTGCTGTTATCGCAAGAGAAGTTGTGAGGCTTCATGGAATACCACTTACAATTGTTGGTGATGTGAAGTTTATGAGCTATTTTTGGCATTCGTTGTGGAAATTGCTGGGTACCAAACTGAAGTTTTTATCAGCATTTCATCCACAAACAGATGGACAAATTGAAGCTGTTAATAGGAGTTTGGGAGATCTTCTACACTGCAGTGTGCAAGACCATACTTCTAGTTGGGATTTGATACTTCCTATGATTGAGTTTGCCTACAATAGCTCAGTTAATAGGAGTACAGGTCGCAGTCCTTTTGAAGTGGTTACAGGAATGACACCTAAGAAGCCAATTGATTTGGTTCCTTTACCAATTGAAGCTCGTCCTAGTGTAGAAGCTGAAGCCTTTGCCAAGCACATACAAGAGTTACATGATAAAGTTAGAAAGAAAATTGCTACAAACAATGAAAACTACAAGTCACATGCTGATTTGAAGAGAAAGTTTGCTGAGTTCAAGAAAAGAGACATGATCATGATTCGCCTAAGACCTGAGAGGTTTCCTAAGGGGCGATATAAGAAACTTCACTCAAGGAGTGCAGGCCCTTATAAAATCCTTAAGAGGATCAGTTCAAATGCTTATGTCCTTGACTTTCCAGATGATATAGGCATAAGCAATGTCTTCAACATTGAAGATTTGACCTTATACCATGGTGATGATTCACTTACAAATGACACCGCTGTTTCTAAGCTTCCATTGGAGCCACAATTGAAGGAGGAAGTTGAAGAAATTGTAGACTTCCAAGAAGATTATACTGCAGATGGCATTCAACAGAAATTTCTGGTTAGGTGGAAGGGACATCCGCTTTTTGATTGCACTTGGGTTACAGAAAAGGAGTTGCAGCAAATTAATCCGACTCTTTATGATAGCTTTCATGCTTTTAACTCGCCAGAGTCGAGTTCTTTCAAGCCAGGGAGAGATGATGCAACACGTTGGCAACAACCTCTTAAAGTTTTCCTCACAGGAGTCCTTGTTTATCTTGACTAGATTGTTATCCTTAGATAGAATCCTATTTTTATATGAATTGGTTTTCCTCACGGGAGAAGAGTTATATTTGAGTAGGGTTTCTTAATCTTTATTTTTTCTATAAATAGGCACTTATGTAGCCTTTCAAATGGTAATTTTTTTTCTCTGATTAATAAACATTCTTCTAAATTGTGAGATGCAGTCTTCTCTTAGGTGTGAAGCCTAAGAACCCTAGGTTGCGATCTAGGCCTACTTTCCTAATTTTCCTTTCCCTTTCATCACTATTGCTACACCCACTACCCTGTCCTGCGTCATAATTATTTCAGTCAAATCTCTTAACATGCATCACAAAGTAAGAAAAAGAAACAATGATGCAAACCACTTATAATACACTTTCAGTTGTGGGAGTTCTCTTGAAGATGTTAGTTATAGTAAAGCACATAACAACTTACTTGGGGTGTTGACAAAAGTAGGGCATCCTCTTTACTGAGTCTAGGATGTATAAGTACAAAGTAGATCTTCCAGAACCAAGCCTCACTCATATAGCCTGGGCAGAGCTCCATCCTGAGAGCAGCCAATCTTGGTGCAAGACGCTCAACAGCCAATGCATGCTCTTGTTGGGAATCAGACATGTCAAACTCTGTGTAAAAAGATGGTCAGAATTGTAACCGGAAGAAATTGTTTATCAGCATGGATCCTGGGGATGCATTGAGCTCTCTCACCATCAAATGGAATCTCCAAATCCCATAAACAAGCAGTAGTTCTATTTCTAATGTTAACATGAGAACAGAATAGCAGGAAATGGCATTTTTTGATAAAAATTCTTAAGAGTGCAAAATATGGAAACGATGATTCACAAATGGCATTTTCAAAATATCACATGATATTTTATCTTGACACCGAACACATTGGAAAAGAAAATATATTATCATTTTGGTGGAATCAAGAATGTCCATGACATATCATTTGAATGTAAACATTACTGATTATATCTTATATAGCTCATTATGCTCATCCTTTTAATTCCATAAGAGGACATTAAATACAAGAACTCATACTTCAGATCTGTAGATATAAATGTTTATATTGTAGTTGAACCCATATACAGAAAGTGAGGAACTCCAATAATGACTGTTCAAAAATCTAAACCTTGATCTCCAAAAGGAGAACAATAAATAAAAGCCTGCAGAACATACATGAACTTGTGCACAGCCAATGAATGATGGATGACCAACTATGAAGCAGTAATACAAGAGGCTGGACCAAAATCCTCAGTACCTCCAAACTAACCTTCATATCATATTTTCAAACCCCCTCCAAAAAATAAAATAAAATACAATAAGAAGGTCCTCAAAGCGTCTCAGAAACATTTCCTAAGGTGTGAATTACATGAATTACAGTGCAGTGCAATAATTTAGTTGAGAAGATGAACATAAATTTGAACTTGAAATTCAACTTTTGGGCCCAAAAGAATACATTATGGGCACTCAAAGGCGACCATAAGCCTAATGTTGCCCACCAGCAAACTCATGTCCTTCATCTAACATGGAACATGAATTACAGAGTATATCCTTGGGCTGCAAAAATTTATTGATTGTGCTTGCTCTACTGAGGGTTGAACTAAAGCAAGAAAAGAAAAATAATACAATGTTGTAATTGGTACAACATGGAAAGGATGGAGGCGTATAATTTAAAAAAATTATCACTAAATATGAGAGATTTAACATTAGCATGCTCCATACTTCTGCATCAAATGGGGATATCACACCATGGGCAAATAAGTTCCCCTAGGCAACTTATTATCCAACATCCCCTTTTAGTGCAAAACATGAAGTGTACTACCGGAAAACTTCTCATATATGCATGTTACTAATTTTCTAAATTATGCCTCTTTAACCTTGCCAGGTCTACAAACACGATGTACATCAACTTGAGATCCCCCAAACCAGAGCTTGAAGCATAAACTTTGATGGACATATTAACCCCAGGACATGTATGACAAGAGGGGAAAGAATAGAGCAGTAAATCCTGATGAAAGAAAATCATGTATGTATAGAACTAAGTTAGTCCACCTTATGTTTTTGCAGAAGAAGTTTCAAACTAGACTCTTCAAGGTAGTAAATATGTTAGTGGTTATCCCGAGATAAGGTACCCTATCACATCACCCCTCTTCTACAAATATCTAAATATGTAATTTGCAGGTGACATTCAGAGTATTTTCTGCAGGGAAAAATGAAAGAACCCACTGACAAAATTACATAAACATCGTCATCCATTTATATATCTGGGTGTGTGTTAAAGAGAGGGAGTTGAAAGCAGTCAATGGCACAAGACAGCCTACTATTTCTTGTCCCAAATATACATAATCTGCAAAAGTTAACATCATCGGAAACAGTATAAACATAAACAACAACAAGGTACATTGTCCTCAGGAGAACATCTAAACCTTAGAAATGCATAACTCCAGCAATTTAAACTAAAAAAAAGTTAAGTAAACCAACGCATGGTCAAAATCACCTACCATCGGAATCATCGTCATCGTCATTATCCTCAAAAGGAAAATCCATCCACGTCTCGGGATGCATCGAAATATTCCTCGCGAAAGCGACGACTTCCTCCGTAACCCCCACAACATTCCCAATCAAGCCCTCCTCATTAATCTCCTGACCCGATCCAAACGGGAGAAAATTCGAAGCCAGCTTTGTGATCTCCGAAACCGCCTTATGATTCGACAGCATCGTAATCCCGCTCTTGAATTTCCCTCCGATCACGGCAAAATCGCTCTTAATTCCCGCGATTCCAGATGAATCGGGTACCTCGTCTGAATCCGAGGGTTCGGAGGTACTCCGATCGGATTGTGATGACAACGAGCGATCGGAAGGCTGAGGAGGAGGAGGAGGAGCGAGAAAGGAAGCGACGCCCCAGAATTGACGAGATAGGGTTTTGGTGAGCTCTGAAATGTCCTCTTTGACCCCTTTAGCAGATGGGGTTTGAGGTGAATGTTGAAGATCATCCGATTCGGATTTGGACAGCGTTGATTCGTCGTTTTCGACATTGATTTTGGTTTTGCTGGTTTCGTCGTCGTCGTCGTTGAGTTTGAGAGAGTTGGCGATTGATTTGGCTAACCACGCCATTTTCTCTTCTTCGTCTGGTGGAGTAGATCTCCGGGCGAGTCAAATCATAAAGGATGTAAAACCAGACCGAGGCGCGGAAGCAACGTGAAAACTGGGCAGATTGGCTTTCGACCAAACGACGTCGTTTTTAGTTCGACGACACCGTTTCTTGATGGGAGTGTTGCCGGCGACCGACGACAAAAGTGTCGATCACTAGTAAAGCTCACGATATAGGAAGGAGCATGGAGACGCATGGAATTTTAACTCTGCCCCGCGCGTGCAAAGCAAGCCCTCACCCTCTTTATAATTTATTTGATCATAAATTTTAATGTTTACATAAAACTCTTCCTACGCCTTAAATATTCAAAATCGACATTTTTTAGATATTAAAAATTTAATCTAATTTCAATAATTAGTAAAAATCAAGACAAACAGTTTAGTTATCTTTTTTAATATCATGTGATTTTAAATAATGTTAAATATCCTATCGTAAATTATTTACAATTAAAATCTCATAATTTCTCTTTAATTTTTTCATACACATAACTTTTATGGAAATTTCTGTGCAAGTGTTGAAGATGAATTTTACTCCATAGATAATAACTCCGTTGACTTAAATGAAATGAGTGAATGTTGGATATTTGATTGATAAAACCTGAAAAAAGCCAACGGAGAGTGTCTTTGCAGGAAGACTCTAATATTCAAATTAGAAAATGGTTTTCAAAAAAGTAACAAACTAAAAAAGCAAAGGAGCTCTATGTAGCCTTTTATATGTTGAGTATAAAGTCAAGAGAGCGTAATTGGGCGATGACCTTATGATGTATATATATAGACTGCCTCTATGAGTTTCGTGTATTTTCGAAATGTTGAAACCTAGTTTTCATATGAAAGTGTCCCGAGATTATAGGGTTCTTAGTGAAAGATTATTAGGAAATTCAGAATCCTACTAGTTAAAAAAGCCTAGATTGTCAAAGAATTCATTTCCTCATCGATAAGGGTTAAAAATATCCTTTCGAATTACGAAACATCGTCCCCATTGTTTAAGGAAGAATGAATGTTACCCCCGATTAGTCAAATACTGAGCAATATCGAGGCGCTGAACCGATCAGTTGAGGAAGGTCTGATTGTTAGGTACTGAGAGGGCGAGCTACATTGGCCCAACTGGGAGGTACACGCGTGTTTTGTCCTATTGGATTGTGGGCTCAAAAGGACCTCAGATCGTATGATGATGGGCCGTTGGGACATATTCCGTCATCTACCCTCCACTCTTGGCGTCGTTGGGGAGGAAAGAGCTCAGGAGTAGTTTTGAATGAATAGGAATTCGGAGAGACACCAGGGTAATACATTAAATGCAATATTGCCCATAGGATATGAGTAAATGCGGCGGTAATCAGAGAAACTAAAAGGTCATGAAGTGTCATAGGTAAGCGAAAAAGGCGTAATGGGAAGCATTAGAGGTGAGATGTGGTCATTAAATGTGTAACATTTTTCCCACTCTGAGGGGATTTGACGATACAGTTCCCATCTTTGGGCTATATATACACATCACAATGGGAGGTTGGATTCAAGACGGTCGCTGGTGAGAGAAAAGTTGTGTTTTTCTTAGGGATTCGAAGTTAAAAGGGAACTTTTTCTTTTCTAAGGGTTTGGCTTTCAAAAGAGTGATAGCGGCGAGAGCCACGGGTATAAGGTTCGGTCAATAAAAGCACCACAGGTACAAGGTCTCATCATATTAGTTAGGCAAGTCATAGGCTATTGTTATAACAACATTTTCCTAGAGTGTTCTAATTGGACTACCTTCAACTCAAAGGGCTAATCCGTTTGGGAACACGAAGATACTCACCGTTACATTCTTTCAGGTTTTCAGTGTTATATTCAACTATATACTTCGATACGTATTTATTGCCTTTGAACCAAAGAGAAAGTTTTGTTACTTACTTGTCGATCTTGTCGTGCGTCTTATCTATTCACAGTCTTGGAATACCGATATTAGAGGTGTATCATCAAGTGGGTGACTCGGTTGATAAGGTGATAGCTAGCCGGTAGACTTGTTAAGTCGTCGAGTGTAGCGCCTTGTCTCCTTCCAAAATGCTTCGGTGTGTTTAACTAAAAGAGCAGTCTGTGCCTACCTGGGTAAGGGTACTCCCTTCATTGATGGCACGATCGTTCGATTAGAAGGTTGGTCCATCCATACCCGTTAGGGAGATACATCCCTTATTGATGACAAGTTTCGTTCAATTGAGAGGTTAGGCCATACCTACCCATAAGGGAGGTATATCCCTTATTGAAAAGCATGTGTCATTGGATTGAGAGTTACATACAAAAGAAATAGTACTCTATATTGATAAATCAAGAGAGAGCAAATATCAAAACTAGTGAGACTGATAAAGATCAATGGAAATATATGCACAAATTCTCTGAGTTCCATATTTTTGGTGTAATCAAACCGCCTAGATGGTTGAGTTGATATATCCCTAAGCGTACCACTGAGCGTATTTAACACAGGACTTCCCAGTTAAGCGCTAACTTGCCCCCCAGTTGTGGTTATCTAGTAGCTTTTACTTTACAGAAAACCAAATCTCCCGATTTGTACACTCTAACTTTTACTTGCATGTTGTAATAACATGCCATATGTTGCTGATAAGCATCCATTTGAGCAGACATAGTTTCTCTCAGTTCTAGGAGTAAGTGTAACTATTCAAATAATGCAAGTTCATTTTGTCCTTACTCATATTAATATACTCGAAGTGAATGAATATCAATCTCCACTGGTGTCACTACTCATAGGCATAAGTTAGATTGAATGGTGTTTCTCCTATTGCCGTTCGGGAAGTTGTTTGATCAGTTCATAGGATGCTATAGAGTTCATCTACCCAACGACCTTTGACTTCATCTAGTATAGCCTTTAATCCTTGTAGGATTGTTTAATTTGTTATCTCAGTGAGGCCACTTGATTGCAAGTATGCAACGGAGGTGAAACGATATTGGATTTCCACTTGCTGCAAAAGTCTTTGAAGCTTTTATTGTCGAATTATTTGCCTTTGTCCATAATTAGAACATGAGGTATACCGAATCTGATGATAATAGACATCCACATGAAATTCTGTATCTTGTATGTGGTAATCTGAGCTAATGATTTGGCTTCTACCCACTTTGTGTAGTAATCGTTGGTTACGACTAGAAACTTTCGTTGTCTGATAACCGGTGGGAATAGTCTAAGAATATCCATTATCCACTATGCGAACAACCACATGCTAGTTATTGGGCAAGTTTGGTGGACGGCTGATATGGTACCGATGAGAAATGTTGGCATTTGTTGCACCTTCTAACATAGCCATCTATGTCAGTCTAGTTTGCAAATAATATCCTTGTTGAAGGGTCCTATTCACTATATTTCGAGCACCTAAGTGGTTATCACATATCTCTTCATAGATTTTTCTGAGCATATAATTTCCCTCCTAAGGCATCAAGCATTTTAGGTACGAATGGGTAAAAGACTTCTTGTAAATGTCCCTATTGATAATGGCATAGTAAACGACTTTGCGCCTTAGCTTGGTGGCCTCTGGGGGTAAACTTGGTAGTTGTTCATGTTTTAAATAACCCTTTATGGGGTCCTTCCAACTTGGCAAACTATTTGCCGCTAGTATCTACTCGGGTTCATCGATGCTTAGGTACGGCAAACTCTTGATATAGACTGTCTGGCTGGTGGCAACCGAGTCAGAACTAGATAACTTGGAGAGCGTATTGGCTCACGCTTTCTCTAATCGAGGAATCTGTTATATGTCCATCTTAACAAACTTGCTTTCCGCCTCACGTAACTTAAACAAGTATTTGACCATAGCTGACTTTTTTGTTTCATAAACTCCTTTAATCTATTTAACAACAATTTGGTTGTCGATGAAGACCCGTATGTTCTGGGCTCTTAGTGATGTGATACGCAATCCAATTAAGAGGGCCTTTGTATTTGACCTGATTGTTAGTTACTTAAAAATCGAACCGAAGGACATATTTGGCCTTAAAATTATCCAGTCCTATAGGGAATGGGTCCGATTCTGGTTCTTGAAGAGTTTGATGACCCATCCACATAAAGGGACCACTCCGACGATGGCCATTCTTCTCAGTCATCGATAGGGGTTTTCTCAAAGGATATTGAGAACATACATTGGAGGATGAAACCAACGAGGATTTGGCCTTTGATTACTAGTCTTGATTGATGTTCGATGTCGAATTTGTCTAGTTCGATACTCCACTTAATGAGTCAGCCTAAAGTGTCCATCTTTTATAGAATCTGTTTCATAGGTTAGTTGATCAGTATCACAATTGTGTGGACTTGGAAGTAAGGCCGGAGGTGTCTAGTGATAATGACTAAGGTGAGTGCCATCTTCTCGATGAGTCTGTAATTAACTTCTGACACTTGAATTATATAGATGATGTAGTACATTGACTTTTGTGTGGCGGATTCCTATCTTACAAGAACAAAACAGAGTGCTCGATCAGAAATTAAGAGGTAAGGATAGAGTTTCTCGCCGAAAACAAATCGGGAAAGTGGCGGGGGTGACATGAGGTACTCCTTGAGTCATTCAAATGCTGCTTGGCACTCCAGTGTTCACGCAAATTTCTGGAACTTCTTCAAAGCATTATAGAAAGATTTATACTTCTCTCCCACTTTGACATGAACCGATTTAAAGCCGTGATTCTTATATTTCCTTTAGTGTCCTCGGTGATGCTATGTCTAGTATGACTTATATTTTCTCTGGATTTGTCTTTATTCCTCAATTTGTGAGTAGGAAACCTAAGAATTTTCCTGACGTGATTCCAAAACCTAAGAATTTTCCTCAATAGGCACTTCAATTACTTCATTTCTAGGTTGAGGTTTGGATAGTTGCTCGGTGTCATCTCTGAACTCCAATGTGTCTACTGAAAGTATTTCTCTTTCTCTCTCTGCTATGGGGATAGTCAATGGATTGGGATCACCATGAAGTGTGGTGACCCCAAAAGGTGTCATAAACTTGATTTTTATATGTTTCGTGATTGGTACTACTTCAAGACTGTCCAAACTAGGTGGCCTAAGATGGTGTTGTAAGGAGATGGGAGTTTGACCACGTGAAAAGTGATTCTGGTAGTGGCATGGTGAGGAGACTGTCCAAACTAGGTGGCCTAAGATGGTGTTGTAAGGAGATGGGAGTTTGACCACATGAAAAGTGATTCTGGTAGTGGCATGGTGAGGAGACATTCCTAAAGTTACAGTAAGTGAGATAGTACTTTTCAGGAGGATGAACTCATTGGTGAATCCTTTTAAGGGTTCATTGAGAGGTTGATGGTGGAACTGAGTAAGATCCATTCATTAGAAAGCATCCCAAAAGAGGAGATCTTGATCTACTACTGAATCAATAAAAGTTTTTTTTGACAAGATACGACCTTATTCCCACAGTAATGATCAACGGGTCATTTCGATTAGTGTCGACTCCTATCAAATCGTCGTCATCAAAACCAATGGTTGGCATGTTTCTTTTGGTCGATGCCATGATAGAAAAAAAAAGGGATGGCAATGAGAGCTCGCTTGACTGAGAGATCAGTCTAGTTCACACAGACAATGTCAATCCGTTGGAAGTGGATTTCACTCCACAGATGATAGGTCTGTTGACTCAAGCGAGATGAGGGATTGCTAGATTGTTTGATTGTCATTTTTTTTTTATTATTATTGAGCTTACTCTGGACCAATCCATTATCCAAGTCAACCAAGCCAAATCCATTTTTTTAATTAATAACACCTATAAACCGACTAACTTTGACCCGACTTAACTTATAGTATATTTTAATCTCATTTATAGAGTAATTCTTTTTTTTTTAAATATTTGCTTGAATTATATCATAAAAATGCTCAACAACAACTCATAATCTATTTTTTGTATTCTTTATTTGTAGCAAATGCTTGATTATATCAAAGGGACGATGGATCAAATTGAACAAAAATTTGACGGTGGATCATATTGAACAAAAATTTCTAACTGTTGTAGGAATAAACAACACTGGATCAAAATAATTTTAAAATTGATGCTTCAAAGGTTTAATTGGAAGACATGTGCCGAAATGACACATGTGAAAAAAAAAGAATTAAATAACACAAATCTGAAAAAAATTTCAAAATGATATAAACATGTCGAGTCTTGAAAACTGGACATATATTGAGATTCGATATAATATTATTCATCTTTCAACATATCGAGTGTTTAAAACTCGACATATATTATTCATATTGAATATTAAACACTCGATATATATTGTTCATATATTTTTTATATATATGTCAAGTTTTTAAAATTCTGCATCTTATGTTTGATTTTTAAAATCAATATATGTATTAATTTTAATTTTTTTTTTTGTATTATTTTATTTTATTTTATTTTTATGGGTGTCATGTCATTCGGTACATGTCTCGTTTAACCGGGGGTCTCTTTGAGGTGACAACAAAACCAAGAGGAGCGTCGTTTTTCAGATGATCAGTAGAAAGGCGTCGTTTTGCTGACGGGTATCCTTTTTCTGCGAACCCTTGTCGAAGGGTGGGGGAGAGAGAGAGCGAAAATTTTAAGGCGATGCTACTGCGAAACCGACTCTCAACCCTTCACGTCTCATCTCTCTTCTCTCTCCCCTCCACTCCACTCCTCCCACCCCCACTTCTCTCTCTCTCCTTCACAACCACTCCCTCTCTCGCAATCCGCCGGAAACCTACACATGTCCTCGCCGCAGCTCCAAAACCTCCACCTACACCACCTCCAGTCGACACAGCCAAACTCCTCAAAACATTCCTCTTCATCCCACACGGAGTTGAACCAGAAGACATAACAGACGACATAGTCCTTCCTGGCTCCAACATCGTCCTCGGACCCTACGCGGGTTACTCCCAGATTAAGGAAGTTGAGTTCGTTAAGAGCAGTGACAAGCCCAAGAATTGCCCGAAAGATCATCGGCCTGAATTCGCGATTCTAGGACGGTCCAATGTAGGAAAGTCTTCGCTTATTAATGCTCTTGTGAGGAAAAAAGAGGTTGCCCTCACTTCTAAGAAGCCAGGTCTTGGGTTTTTGTGGCTGTTTTATTTTTTATTTTTTGTTGGGATTTTTTTTTCTGTTTCTTGATTTGTCTTGGTGGGGTTTTTTTTTTCTTCTTTTCAGGAAAGACTCAGCTGATAAACCATTTTCTGGTTAATAAGAGTTGGTACATTGTTGATTTGCCTGGTTATGGGTAAGATTTATGTTTTATGTTCTTTTTAGCACGTTAATTTTTTATTCTAATTGGCATGAGCAAAATTTAAGGTTTATTGCAGATGTTTTTTGGGTGTCTTTTGAAGTGTTGAATTTGTGCATTGATTTGAACTTTGAATTCATCTCATTTGGAGTTAGATTTAAGTAATTCTGTACCATAAGTTTAGAAGTATAGTGTCCAATTTCATAACCAAGTGGACCTGTAGTTGGATAGTTGTAATGGCTATGAAAATTCAGAGAAATTAAGGAAGAATATTTGATTTACTTGATAAATCTTTGTTAAAATCTAGTAGAATGTTATTGTTTAGGAGATATTTGATTCCTTATTGTTGGGGATTGAGTTTTGTCAATCCTTTATCTATATAACAGATGGCATTTTTAGCTTTTTTCTTTTCAGCTTAGGATAATGCTATAAAATTTATGCAGTGGATTGAGTTTAATAAAGATTTTTTCTTTTCCTACCGTTTTGGCCTTGTCAAAGAATAGGTGTGTTCCACTAGAGTGGTATAGCAGCTAGATGGAGGAAGAAATGATAGCCAATTGTGACAAAAGTGGAATCAACCACTCCATCAACAGGATTGTTGATTTTGGATTGGTCAAAATTAGCTACCAGTTCTTTAAGTTTCCTGCTTTGGCATCACTTTGGCACAACACAGTTGGCACGCACACTAATTTCTTTTTACAGTTGGTACTTAGAAATCGTCATCTCATATATTTGTCTCTCAAACGGTCAAACGGTCGACCTTAGAATTTGGGATTAAGGCTCAGGTTGTTGTACTTAGAAATTGTCATCTAGGATGCTAGTTTCAAAACCATTATCCATGACAAGTCCATTTTGATGAGGTAAAGTCATTCAGAAACCATTATGAAATTGTTCTTGCACACAAGAGTTTTAAAGTGACAAGTGTAACGAAACAAAAACTAAAAGCTGAGCGTCTAAAGTGGTGGTGTAGCATGCCAAACTCCATTGCGTGAAAATAGTTTTGCACCAATGCCAAAATGAGGATTTATTTGATTTTCAACATTATAATTAGGATCGTGCCAGGTCTTGAACTCAAATACAGTAATTATTGTAGGTAAAACTAAGAACTCATGGTAGTATTAATCTCCAAGAATCTGTTTGGCTTAAGTTTTACTCAAGTGATTTTATAGCAAAACACTAGAATAAGAAACGCAAACTATTAAGAGTAGTATCAAAGCAAACTATTAAAAGCAGTATCTGCTATTAAACTAAAGACACCATTGAATTTAATCCCAAATAGTGGGAAATAAAATATCCCTTTTACTATTAAATTGTAATAAAGTTTTACTAGAAGATAAAGTGAAGGATAAACTGGATCCTTAAATACGTGGGTCCGAGAACTGTGAATAACAGGTGATCAACCATCCAAATTCTCTTGCCATTGGGACACCTCCTAGCTGCAGAAGGTCCTCTTCTGTTTAAAGATTATCATAAGTCAATATCATTTCCCGAGCTACTTCTCAAGCCAAAAATAAAAATAAAATAAAATAAATAAAAAAAAAATGAAAATTAAAAAAATAAAAAGATATTCACCCTTGATGGCACAGAAGCATTCCTCACAACTTTCCAAGGAAGTGAAGGACCCCTTTCCTCTCTTTCACTACATTTAATGCTTGTGGAATGTAGCTGAGCAGGGGCAAGTTAAATGCTTTCCTGAAGAGGAATAACTGTATGGTATCACTTGTTCTCAAACAACTCTAACTTGGTGTGTCTTCAATTCAGATTGCATATCGTACTACTTCCCTTTTCTACAACTCCAAGAACGCGTACAAATCTTAGCTCCCAATCATTTGCAAATCTGGTAAACCCCAACCTGAATCCGTTTCAATCCTTAAGCATAAGGATCTCCTTTTCTGTGTGGTGTATGCATGCAGTGGTCGGACTGATAGGGAATGGCTGTTGGCTGATGTTACATTCCATTGAATCATACTCCCTGGGGAGATAAGACTGAACTGTCGGCAATCATAAAAGGATTTGGAAAAAGCATGCTTTTAAAGGAATATAGTTGTACTACAAGTCCTTCCAAAAATTAAACGACTATCCATTGCCCATTCTAGAATGAGCACCCATAGAAAAGGCTGTCGAGCCCTTTCTGATCTCTTTCCAAGTGAGCATCCCAAAAGATCCCTAAACTGCATTTCTCATTGAGCCAATTAAATTGATTTCATACGTTACATGAATCATCATCCTCCAAGGATAGTCCCTCTCCATTATAAGTCTCAAGAGAGACTTCCCTGATAAAGTTTTACTGGACTCAGGAAATACCACAACCCCCCACCCCCGGCCCCCCGCGGGGACCCCAAACTATAAAGGGAGCCTGAGAATGTTCTATTTGATTAATTTGAAATGGCAGGAGTCCTTCTCCTAACCTACCCACAAAAACTTCCTTTAAATGTTCTCAATTCTTTTAACTAGTGTACATGGGATAGGAAACAAAGACATAAAATGCACAGGGGTATTTCACTAATGTACATGACAAGACTTGATGCATGTCACCCACCTCAAGTAACACGGTGCGCTGATCTCTCTTTATTAGTTGACATTTGGATACCTGTTATGCATGAGTTGTATCTGTGAAAATTAAAGTGTTTTCAGGCTTTAAGTTGCTTTTTGATGTCATATGGGCTCAATGGCATATTATAATCCATCTCAAGAAATGTTAAGATTGTGCAGTGCATCTTAAAACTTTGACCATTTACTGAAAATCAATAGCTGAAACAAAATCCATGATTCGTTCAATTCAGATGATGTCACAAGACCCACCACCATAACTTCTAGAAAATTCAGATCACAGAAACTTGTTATTTTCTGTGGCTGTTTCATATGCTAGAGATTTTCCTTTCCAAAGTACAAATGGACCCAACCTCAACATTTTTTCTTTACTTGAGATGGCAAATTACTAGACTCTTTCAGTTTGTTTTCGATAAGGGAGCATTTTCAGTTTAAATTGTTTGAACAAATTTGTTATCATATATTTATGTTAACTTTGAAAGAGTGCTAGTATTTCAGCTCCAAAACTATCTAAACAAAATCTAAACAAATTGTGCTTTTCATAGTAAAATAAACAAAGGCAAGGAATTCAGGTACAAAATGCGTGTTCTCTTGAAGAACGAAGTTACTATTACAATCTGATCTTGCAATCCTGCCCACTGGGGGACCCAAATAAACAGCTTGATGGCAATTTGAACCATGACAATTTCTTTTTCTCTTGATTACATATCTTCAGCGTCAACATGTGTTGTGGGTTAAGGAAGAAGATGAGAACACGAATTTTCAATTTGCATCTTTTCCTTCCACTTCCAAAAGTTAATGGGACTCTCCAATGATGCGACCACAATTATTCTTTCAGCATCGACATAAATGTGTCAAACCACAATTCTTATCTTATGCTTTCTGTCTTAATTAAAAGGAGACTAGTTGTCACATTACTATAGTGTACTAAAATGCAATAACCTGTCATTTGTTTGTTCACAAAAAACTGTTTTTTTTTTTTTCCCTTTTATTCAGTTAGGATTTTTAATTCAGAAACTACCCTAACTACTTTTTCTTTCTATGAATTTTTGAGGATGAATACAACAATTTATACTCTCTTGCCATCTTCAAAATTTTGTCCATGCATTGTTGGGAGGCAATAAGGTTTTACTTTTAAACTGCCTACATGTGGCACCGTTACATGTGGCACCGTTTCCTCGCCCTATCTTTAGAAATGTAAACAACTTTTCTTTCAAAAGTTGTATGTAGTTTCCTATACTTCCAAATCATAGTTGAACACAAAGATTTCTGAAATTTAATAGAAATGAAATTTAAAGAACAGTAATGTGAATTCATCTTGGTTTGTTCCATGGTGTGTGGTTTTAGGAAAGAATGATTTATCTTGAATTCTCACCTTTCTCCTGAATTTATAGGTCAAGTGAGAGAAAAAAGAAATGTCATTGTATGGGGTTAGGACCCAGGTGATAAATTCAGTAGAGGGAGATTTATTTGGTTGTTTGACATTGGAGTTACTTGGTTGCACCTTTCCCATATGTATTCTTCTTTTCTTCTATGAAATATCATTTACTTTAGTACTTGCTGACCAATTCTTCTTTGCCTATCATTTTTCTCTACTGAAAATAAATAATTCTGCAAGAAATTTGAAGTGTGATCGAGTTTTAAAAGCGTAAGGGGGGAGGGGTAGTTCTAGAGTCGGTTAAAAATTTTACTATATTGTTGTAATAAGTTTGAAGCTTGCATGATAAAATATTGGTTGAGTGAACAAGTCTACCACAAACAATCGGCTCTGCATGCTTTGGAATAAGGCAATGGGGTTATGAATTGAAAGAAGAGAAGGGAAAAAAAAGGTAATTTCCATAAGACACCACAGCGGACCAGCTCATTTGCTTTCCCAAATGCAAGAATATTTGTAATGGGCAAGTCCCTTTTTTCGTTTTGAAAAATTAAAAAGATGAGAATCTTTCTATTATTTGAAACAGCCATGGCCAGAACAAACCTGTCACCTTAAATGAAGAAATGTCAGGGTGGTGGTTCCTAAGTCTTAGTTTGATTTGAAATAATTTAAATTGTCGTTTTAGCAATCGCATTTTTTTTCCCCTTTTGCTTGGTGATAGAAAGGGGCAAGGCTCTACATTTGGGTGACCATTTGAGCAAGAGCTTCTGGCTGGTAATTGTAATCTTTTATTGTGCTAAGTAGATTGCTCATGCTTCAAGTAGAATTTTGAAAGAGATATGGTTAGAAAATTTTAAGAGAATGGGATCACGTTGGTGAGTAAAAATAAGGTAGACAGAGGCATAGCCACTCCAAACAAAAAAGAGAAAGAAAAAACTTGAGCCTCACCAGCTATGCATGGTGAGCAAACATTAAGCATTATAGTGTTTTCTTTGGCATGGGCCGCATATGTGTATAGCTGTGTTCTATTATTTGTGGAGTCCAAAGCCCTCCTTTGGCACTTCCACTTGCTGCTCTCTTGCAGTTTTTGCGATTTGCTAATTTGGCAAGCATGCTTGTTCTTTTGTTTGGATTCAGTCATTGGCATGGGGCCTCATATCTTGGAAGTCATCACAGACAAAAAACTATAGAGCAGTTTTATATCCTAAACCGGAAGAGGCCATGGAATTGCCTCTCTGCCTCTGCCCAAATCAGCATGCTAGCCCCAAATTGAGATCCCCTTTTTGTTCCTTGGAAGGTATTTAGGCCAAAAGGACACTTAAATTTCTCAGCTCTCGTGAGAAATTTCATGCTGACTTTTATGGTTTTCGCCACATTTTAAAATAGCAGTTGACGACGGAAGTAAACTACTTCCAAGGTAGCTTAATTTCACACTGATATCATTATTTGAGCATCGAGCTAGGTCCATTAAATGGTTTGATATTTGGTTAATATTTTAGATTCAGAATAACCGCAGCACCTATTAGACTCTGTCCTTCCTAAAAGCTCATTTCCTTTGCAGTTTTGCGAAAGCCCCTGAATCTGCTCGAATGGATTGGTCAGCATTTACCAAAGGCTACTTTCTGAACAGAGATACTCTGGTTGCTGTACTTCTTCTCATTGATGCTAGTGTTCCACCCCAAAAGATGGACCTGGACTGTGCTAATTGGCTTGGGAGAAACAACGTATATTTCTTTACTAGTTCTTAGTTATCCACTTTCACTATGATCAGTCAAAACACAGAACATTCTCTCTCTCTCTTTTTTTGGCATTGCATTACTGAATATTCCCATTTGTCCTTTTTTTTTATTCTTTTTTGTTATTTCAGATACCAATGACCTTTGTCTTCACCAAGTGCGACAAAATGAAGGCTAGCAAAGGAAAAAGACCAGATGAGAACATTAGGGATTTTCAACAAATCATCAGGGAAAGCTACAAGCATCATCCTCCATGGATAATGACCAGCAGCGTCACGGGGTTGGGCAGGGATGAGCTTCTTCTGCACATGTCACAGCTTAGGAACTATTGGGATAATTAGAAGGGAAACTTCTGCGCAGAAGATCCGAGAGAGAGGAGCATGAGAGAAGCACAAAGACCAAGCCGCCATTCTTAATCTAATAATTTGTCTTCAAAACATAGGATTTTGCTCTGCAGTACTAGGTAATTTCTGTATGTAAATATTTAATGAGCTTTATTAAACATTTTGTTGCCATACGTAGACGTAAACACTTCTTGAGGATAAGGAGTCAAAACTGGGAGACTACATTGTCATGCTAGTTTAGTGTTTTTGTGGTGGAAGACGTTACGTGGGAACCCTAGTTTGTTCGCTTGTGTTATACCAGAATATATTTGATTGTCTTTAATGTGAAGTAACTTTAGTCATTGTATGAAAATTGACCGTGAATGTTTATCTTTTATTTATTTATATTATGTTTATTTTTTATGACCAACGGGTTATCCTTAAAGACAACGAAGTTTGTTGGGCATCTCGTGTTTTGAATGGAATGCTTCTGGTCTGTATAATCTTTTGTTCCCGAGTCTTCACATTTTCTCAGAATTTTTAATTTAATCTTTTTTTCCCGGTCAAGGGATTGATTGGGCATTTTCTCAAAGTCCAAGATTTTGGACATTTTCGATGAATAAATTATACTGGTTCTGGAGAACGGAGAAAAATACGGTAGAACTGTGGCACGGTAGAATTCAGTGTTTTGGTCTTCTTTCTTGTTTATATAGTAATGCAATTTGTACAATTGGATATTGTTTTTTTAATTTATAAACACAAAATGAGGAATTCTCATTGGCATATATTCAGATAATGACGAACTATATTCTTGAATGTTTGTAGACATATTATTTAAATTCAATATTTATGAGAGATATAGACTTTAGAAATTGTTACGATTTTCATGTATTCATAAATGTTAACCACTCATAAAATGTCAAGACATTATCACAAATTTGGAAATGGAAAATCCCTAAATTGGGTTTAACAATGTTCTAATTAGATTAATCGGATAATCTGGATATCAATGTTCATGGATATCAGTGTTCAAATACCAAAAAGAATGATAATATTTGGTCCTCGGGTGGTATCCTTGGATTTTTAATCAATAATATTAGTATGTTGAATAATAACATTGACTGGGAATGGTAGAATTTGCTAGATTCATTTACCAAGTTTCGATGGATGTAGTAGTTGAGTGTTGTACTTTCTTTGATCATAAGTTTTGGGTTCAAACAATAAGATTGGAGAAATAGAATTTAGAAGAATCAATCTTATCACAATGAGTTTCACAGTATTTGATTCGAATTAATTAGACGAAATCTGAATACAAATTGGTGACAAATAATTCACTTGCACAAAAAAGTCATCCATTTAATTAGCCAAAAAAAAAAGAAAAGAAAAATTGATAGTGTTGTGACATCACATAAGCGATAAAGGAATCATAAAATGTATAAATCAAAAGATTAGAAAATCCAGTTAATTAATAATAATACATTAACGGAAATTAACATGATAGAGAATCCACCGAGTATATAGACCACAATCCAATGTGAAATGGATTTTTAACTTTTTTTTTTTTGTTATAACAGAAATTGAATCCAAAATCATAAGATCGGAGAAAGGAAACTGTTGCCGATGGACTGTCCTTATGACATGGATTTTTAACTTATTTGCTATTCTTTTATTCTCTTTCTCTTCTTGGTAAATTCTAGGAACAAATTACTGAAGGTTTGAGTACATCTCAAATAAATACCTTGATGCAGTAACTCAAATATTATAAAAAGAAATCTCTCTCTCTCTCTTTCTCTGTTTGAGCTTGTTTACGTTCAAAGATGGGAATCTCATAATCTATTTTGGTCATGCTTAATGTAAGAACAAGGTCAATGTAAAAATGGCCGAAAATGTTTAGGCACACGTACGTCTATTAACTTTGAATGATTTAGAGATGATATTCTAGATGTTCTCTCCGGTTTGAATCAACGACAAAAGCAAGAAAAAAAATATCAACCAGAGAAAATGTAATAATTAAAAACAATGGAGCTGTTCTAAAGTTGACTAATTCCCAATACTAATGGTGATGGGCGATGTGGTCAAATAAGAACAGATGCATTATGTATTATGGTAAGTTGACATTTGATGTTAAATTCAAAGTTAATGAAATTTAATGATATTTATTTCTTATAAATTTTGATTTGATTCCCCATTTTCATAAGCATTTACTGCACTAGAACTACAACCCTCAGATTAAAGTACATGTTCTTCCCTTTACTAATTTATGTGTAACCATGTCAATGAACTAGATACAGCAAAAAGATTGTCATCACCATTCCAATCAACATTTTCTAGGTATTCACCTAACATGCATTGTTTTCCTTTTTAAATTAGGAAATCGAGAACGTTTAAAAAGAAAAAAGTATGTATCGTCCTTGTTCTATGCCCAACGTGACACGCCGTCTCTCTCTATTTGTTTCAACGAGAGCGAAACTCAAAATTACAAATAGAAAGAGTTGCAATTCATATAAGCTAGCAAAATGTAGCTTTAAACAAATTACAACAAAGTTAAGCTTTCACATACATAAGCAACATTCATACACTTGACCAAAATAAGACCCACACCCGACAGAAAAGCTAGCAAATAATGAAGAGAGAGAAAGCGAATGAAATAAGAAAAGCAATTTCAAAGAACCGTGCTTTGTTGCAAGCTAGAGAGAGCTCCGGGACTCAAGAGAGGAAAAGAACACCAAGCAAAAGAAGATGGGGACAAGCTCATTCCAAGCATTGCACTATGATCCACATACTTCACCGGCTTCGTCGTCTCAATACTATCGGACATCAACTCTCTGTAAAAGGCAGATAATGGAGTCCTCTCTGTGTGCAAAGGCTTGGAGACGTCTCCCTCAGACAAGGGAGTATTCTTGGCAAGGTTGAGTGGAGGAGGTGCAACACTCTGTAGTCTTTTTGCTTGGAACTCAGGGGCGCCTGTTAGGTGTTGAACGACTTCCCTAAAGTTAATAGAGTCAACCCTGTACACCTTCGGTGGGATTGGCGGGAGTGGCGCAATTGGTTTTTTCATGGGCTTCATTGGGTTGGTTTTCCGGATTGAATGAAGTGAGGATTTGAATGGCTGTTGCTTTTTCGACGATAAATCTTGTGGTGTCACGGAGAAATTCATAGATGATGATGAATTCGACGATGTACTAGAAGAGAAGCCATAGTTGCTATAACCCTCCATTGCAATACTATGAATAAGGGTAATGGATTTTTTTCCCCTGGACTATGGGGTGTGTGTCTTTTTTTGTCTGGGAAATGTGAAGTCTAGGGAAGTGAGAAATGAGGACGAGCCTTTTTTATAGACTACTAGTGAGAGAAAATATTGGCGAGAGAATTTATTTAATGACAATGAGAAAGAGAGAGGTCGAAGGAGGGCAGTAGAAGAAAGAGCAACGACCAAAAAATTGGGTTTCGTTGTAAACTGAAATTCAACAGATTTGGTTTGTCGTGAGGCATCGGTGGAGGCGGCTAAGGTTGGACCAGAGCCCCACATTGTTATTTAAATAATTTGTTTCCCGTAATTTTTCATCCTTCAGTTGAATATACGTCCCCGTTTCGTAAGCCTCCATGTAAGAGAGAGAGAGAGAGAGAATGCTTAGTGGTACTTATCTGAACCAGGTTATGAGAGGCGACAAGCTCCATATTGCCCGTTTCTCCTCACATTCTTATAATGAATTGGGCCGTTGGTCAAATTTCAATTTATCTCGCACTCCAAGAAAAATATGTATCAACAATAAAAATATTCATCGTTGACACTTAAATTTTCATCATTAAAAGCATTAATGATAAAAAATTAATGACAAAAAATTCCATACTGAAAGTCACATCGCTAATTTAGCGACAGAAATTTTTCATCGTTAAAAAAATCCGTCGCTAATTTAATTTTTAATTTTTTTAATTATTCATAATTACTGACGGATTAGGGACGGATTATCAGCGACAGAAATATTTCCGTCGTTAATTCGTCACGAAAGTGAGTAAGAACAAACCCAAATACTCGCCTATGGACGCCCAACCCGCCCGCGCCCCGGCACCAACCCGCCCCGGCCGCCCGCGCCTCAGCCTTTAATTTGCTGAAAATATGCTCCCACCCGGTTTGAACCCGGGTGTGATAGAGGAAACTTGAATTATATTTAATAAAAAATAAAATTATATTTAATAAAAATATAAAATTATATTTAATAAAAACATAAAATTATATTTAATAAAAACAAAAAATTATATTTAATAAAAATACAAAATTATATTTAATAAAAACAAAAAATTATATTTAATAAAAAAAAATTATATTTAATAAAAATATAAAATTATATTTAATAAAAAATAAAATTATATTTAATATAATAATAAAATTATATTTAATAAAAACAAAAAATTATATTTAATAAAAATACAAAATTATATTTAATAAAAACAAAAAATTATATTTAATAAAAACAAAAAATTATATTTAATAAAAATATAAAATTATATTTATTAAAAAATAAAATTATATTTAATATAATAATAAAATTATATTTAATAAAAATACAAAATTATATTTAATAAAAACACAAAATTTTATTTAATAAAAATACAAAATTATATTTAATAAAAACAAAAAATTATATTTAATAAAAATACAAAATTATATTTAATAAAAACAAAAAATTATATTTAATAAAAAAAAATTATATTTAATAAAAACAAAAAATTATGTTTAATAAAAAAATAAATTATATTTAATAAAAATACAAAATTATATTTAATAAAAAAATTATATTTAATAAAAATAAAAATTATATTTAACAAAAATACAAAATTATATTTAATAAAAAAATTATATTTAATAAAATTACAAAATTATATTTAATAAAAAAATTATATTTAATAAAAATACAAAATTATATTTAATAAAAATGTAAAATTATATTTAATAAAAACAAAAAATTATATTTAATAAAAACACAAAATTATATATAATAAAAACACAACATTATATTTAATAAAAATACAAAATTATATTTAACAAAAATACAAAATTATATTTAATAAAAATACAAAATTATATTTAATAAAATCAAAAAATTATATTTAATAAAAATACAATATTATATTTAATAAAAACATAAAATTATATTTAATAAAAATACAAAATTATATTTAATAAAAACAGAAAATTATATTTAATAAAAATACAAAATTATATTTAATAAAAATATAAAATTATATTTAATAAAAATAAAAAATTATATTTAATAAAAAGATAAAATTATATTTAATAAAACCTAAAATTCTATTTAATAAAAAAATTATATTTAATAAAAAGTCCCAATTATATTTAATAAAAGTACAAAATTATATTTAATAAAAACAAAAAAATTATATTTAACAAAAACAATTTTTTTTTCAAGTTTTAGCGACGGATTTTTCAATCGCTAAATCTGTCGCTAATAGCGATGGATTTTTATCCGTCGATAATTTTCGTCGCTGAAAACCTGTTTTTTTGGTAATGTAAAATTTGTTCTTATTTTTAGTCTTATTATATTTATATATTTTTTAATTAATTAACAATTTAATAAATATAAAATTTTAAAATAAAAAATGAATTTCTCTATAAATAATAGATTAAAATTTATCATTATTGGATCTTATCCAAGTGGGCCAATTATCCATCAAAAAATAATCAAAAGTTTATTGTTGTATTTGTTCTCAAAATTCCACATATAGAAGTGAAAATATCTAGAAGGCTGTTACACGGACCAAGTCGAGTTCGAGTCACTCACGAGCCGCTCGGTTAACGACTCGACTCGACTCGAATTTGATTAAATTCGAGTCGAGTTCGTCATGTATCGAGTCGATCAAATTCGAGTCGAGTTCGTCATGTATCGAGTCGAGTTCGAGTAATACAATTTTAGACTCGAAAACTCGATGAATAATTTGACTACATATATTAATGTATATTATATATTTATATATAATTATTATATAAAAAATAAAATAAAATAAAATATATTAATATATTATATAATAATCAAGTTTTCGAGTCGAGTTCGAACATTTTGTTATATAGTTGAGTTGAGTTTGAGTCCCTATTATATATTACTCGTTGAGTTCAACTCAAATTTGAGTCGAGTAAAAAAAATTGAGTTCGAATTCAAGCATAGAGATACTCGGGATTGATTCGATTTGAATATATTCCTAATCTAGATATAAGGCAAATTTCTATAACTATTAATAGTGCATAATATTATATAGTGTTGTAGAAAATAAAACTATACCATCCCAAATTTAAGTGAAATATTCAATTTTCACTTGGTTAGGCACTGATTTTAATGTAATTGTCATTGTAGTTCAAAAATTAAATATCATCTGAATAATTATTCAAAATTTAATATTTTAGCGTGGTTGTAGCGATAAATCGTCATGCTTAAAGGTGAAATTTTTGTAAAATTTAATAAAATCGAGTGATATTTTATTTATTTAGTAGGTGAGAAATTAAAAGAAATTGTAAGGTTTTAATAATTCTATCACCACAACCTTTCTCACTAAAATTCTCTAGCACAGAAATCTCTCCCTATTTCTCTTTCATCCATGTTTCTTGACCCTCTTTGAAAATGTTAGAGAATTTCCATTTTTTTGGGGGGTGTGGGGAATGATGCAGAAAAAATTGAAAAATACTTTTTGCAGCTTCGTTGTAGAGAGAGAGATGATGCCCGAATAGATGGGGATGCGAGAGAACATTTGGAGAGGGAGACAGCCGATGCGCTAATAATGCATAGGGGAAAGAGAGAAAGAGGGAGACCAGCCGCCACCTTGAGAACCCACAAAGCCACCGGAAGAGTCGCCCACATATTTTCTAATGGGACCCATTTCAGTGCATCTTTGACCCTTCACAATCGGTTTTCAAATTTCTGATTTCGCCCTTCTCAAAGAAAATGCCACTTATTTGGATCATCTTACACTAAAATCCAATGGATAGACAAAGGAAATAAATTTATCTATTTCTTTGCCATTTTTAGCACTCCAAATATGAATCACTCTTTCATTGCCTGCCCATGGCATTTATTCCTTAATTGTTTTCCTTTTCCTTTGGGTCCAATTTTTGAATCTATGCATATACTTAGTAATCTTTGATCGACAATGAAACATCAGCTTAATGTCTTCGTAGAAACACCCAAAATGTTGAATAACTCTTAGTCAAGAGTTTTTCTTTTTTTTTTTTTTTTTTTTGAAATTTAGTGTTTCAGCCTTTGTGTTCATGTATATTTTTGTTATTTTCATAATCATCATCATCGGCTTAATTTTCTTTTTTTTGTTTAATTTGTGTGATTCCAATCAGTGTATACGGAATTGTCCAATTGAAACAAAATGTCGGGCTTTGACATGGTATAGTTATTTTGGTCAAATTTTATGAACTAATTCATAATTTAGGCCTCCGATAAACTGCCCCCTCCTGCACACACGGTAAGCTTTGAATCGACCATGACACGGTCATCCTTCAGCGCCGGCGTCCACGTCCTCTCTCTCTCCAAATGATCTGCATGAACTCTTTACGAGGGTGTTTTGAGGTTTTTTTTTTTTTTTTAATTTTTTATTTAAATAATTAATTTTTATTTAGAGTTATATTCTAATTAATTTGATTTGAATCTTATCAGATCTAATTTAAAAAAAATATTTTTAATATATATTTTTTTATTTTTAAATTTAAAATTTGATTAAAAAATTTAATTTTCGTATCTATTAGGATAACTTTTTTAGACCTATAGTGCATGAATTTGGTGGCTTTAGTGTTTTTGTTTTTTGATACACAAATTACAAAGTCCCATGTTGAATTCCTCTGGTTGCCACCACCATTATCGAACGGGAGAGCTCATCATTGTTGTTCAGGGACATTTTTAGCTTATTAATGTTAGTGTTCCACACGTATTTAGCATTTATGTTGTTTCGTGATAATTATAAAAAATTGATACACACGACAATTGTTTTTTTTTCTTTTGCTAATCGAAAATTGTTGACTCTTTGCAATCATAAATTATACACATTTCCAAAATTGAGTCAATCGGCATAAAATTTCAAAAATTATAAATTATAACAAAAAGAAGACATTGACCATAAATTTTATAATGTTAGGCTGCTTTGTATATTTTTAATTTATTTTGTTCTATTTATAATATTTGTTTTGATAAATATAAAAATTATTTTATAAATAAAGTATTTTGTGCAAAAAAAAGTTGAAATTTTTTTATAAAATGATTATTATAATATTTTTTTTCATACATCGAAACCCTACTAATCTTAATTTCGTCTAATCTTAACTTTACTAAACTGGGATTAATGATACATAGATTTTAATAAAATAATACCAAAGAAAACATCATAAAATTCAATTAAAGGGGAGATGGAAAAGGCACATCATCGAGTGTCAAGATATGAATTTTTTTTTGTATGTATTTTAGATTTTCAAGAATTTCTAGATAAATTCTTGAGTAATGAAATTGATTAAATAAGTTTTGTCCACTGTGGATCAAAGTCAAGGGATTATACTTTTTTTTTTAATAAGGAGATACAACTAAGTGAAATCGAATCGGAAAAAGAAAGATAGAAATTGAGAGGTTCTACCGTTTAAACTATTCCTAAAAGATGTCAAAGGATCATACTTTATCAC
The DNA here is from genome assembly GCA_037126225.1 of Dillenia turbinata. Taxonomy (NCBI): domain Eukaryota; kingdom Viridiplantae; phylum Streptophyta; class Magnoliopsida; order Dilleniales; family Dilleniaceae; genus Dillenia; species Dillenia turbinata. The sequence continues at coordinate 15,846,340 of JBAMMX010000017.1, forward strand.
CAATTGGCCTAACAATTAAGTTTTCTGAGTTGGGCTTTGTAAAACTCAGACTTGACCTGTTTAAAATTTTTATATATCCAAATCCAAACATGACTTAAGAAAGTTCGAAAAATCAAGACTCGAACTCAGTCCAAAAAATTAAAAGGGTCTTGAGTCCATTTCGAGCCAGGTTTGAGCTCCTTTTAAGCCCCAAAACAACCTAGAGAGAGAGAGAGAGAGAGAGAGAGAGGTGAAAATTGCTTCTGTACAAAAAACACGAATCCTAAATCCCCAAAATTTCGAACGATAATCAACAAAATCAAAACTGGAATCAACAAACCTAAATACAAAAATGATAGATCTGACAAGAGGGTACACAACTCTAGAATAAAAGATCGAAGATAAAAAATTTCAAGAAACCCTAACCCTAGAAATCAATTTACAAAACGAAGAAATATGAAATTTAGATCAATCAATAAAGGATATAAAGGAGAAGGTAAAACGAATATCAATTCGAAGGATTGGTGAAGAAAAAGAGATCGAATCGAGGTGAGAAGAGGAGAGAGAAATTGGGGAGATGAAGAAAGATGCATGGATAGCTTTAGCTGGGTGAGTTTGGGTGAAACGAATGACCTCAAGCCAGGAATCCAATTTTTAAGATGATCCAATTGATCAATCGCAACGCAACCATCTCTTAGACTTGCAATCTAAAAATCGAATTTTCAACATGAGAGAAGAACAAGACGAATAATCATTAAGTAGGAACAAATCGATTGGAAAAAACTTAGATCTATCATGGATGCCATGAGAGAGAGAGAGAGAGGAGAGGGAGAGAGCTCTGCAGTTTTAGGTTTGCGTGTGGTCTCCAATGAAAAAAAATGTGTGTGTGAGAGAGAGAGGACATGAGCTATATAACAAAATATTATATATATATATATATATTTATATATATATATATGTATATATATAATTTTAAAAGAGTCAGGCTTATAATGGGCCGAATCTCAGACTCGATCTATAATTAAAAATAGACCTAACCCGACCCAAATATGAGCTAAATTTAGCCTAATTGTCAGTCCTAGTCTCAAGTCACATGACCCTGGCATATTTCTTGTGGCAGCAAACCCTGGTAAGCTCGGCAGCACTTCGGCTCAAAGGCATTTTTTAAAGGTTAACCTCAAATTTAAATCAAAATATATATTTTTTGTATCAAATTATTAGTATTCAAAATTATATTCTCATTAATATAATTCAAGTATTTGTGAAATCCCTATTTAAGGGGTGACTCTCTCAATATAATTTTTTTTATTTTTAAGTTTCGAATCCATGATTTAATTAAGGAATCAAACACTCTATTTAACTAGATCAATTATCCATTCATAATTAGAATATATTTTAGCTATATTCTGAACATCTCTTCACCTGACCCAGAAAATAATCTTATTTCATGCACCCTTGTTTTGAATTTGGTCCAAAGGTAATTTTGTTTAAGTGTACTCTTATTTTAGGACAGTCACTTATGAGTAAAATAATCATTTAATATTGTTAGATAAATCAAATAAATCATATTATTTCGTATCAGTTGATATTTGGTACAAGAGAAACCCATTCCATCTCGCATAAAATATCAATCTATCTCGTTTTAAACATCTAGCCGGTCTGCATTGCCCGGTACGAACCCATACTATTTTGATTTTTTTTAAAAATTTTTTAACCTAATGTCAAATTTGACTCTCGAGGATGAAATTCGCCTCAAATTGTGAGGATAAGCCTAGTGGAAGAGATGATCCCCTTGATTGTCTCATTGTGAATTTTCAATTTATGCAGCCATATCAGCACAATACTTAATGTTAATATTTAGAATTTTATTTGTTATTGAATGTTTTAAAATTTTTTATTGTTGGATATTTAACATTTTTTTTATTTGCATTGGACTATTTTAATTTTATTTAGACATTTTGTAATTTATCTAACTTTAGTAATTGTTAGAGGTGGATCTAACTCCACTCTGCTAACTCGAATGGGATGGCTAGACCATTTTGTGATGTCGGTTGATGAGATTTGTAAAAGATCGTCGGAAAGTGTTCCAATAGGGGAGACTCCAACACTCATATTAGAGAGTAGTTTTCGAAAGAGATGAAAACAGACTCAGAGAGAGAACTCTGTATGCCTTGTGTGCTCTCATGTAGGTTTAGACTGTGTACCTGGCGGGTTGACTTAGCAATATATATATAGCCTCTATATGAGTGAGTTATATGCATGCGGGGTGTTGAAATTCTAGTTTTCTTATGAAGGTGTCCCAAAGATTTTGAACTATGGTTTAGGAATTCCAGTTTGTCGTGAAGATTCTTTTTATTATCGGCTACGGTTGTAAATTTCCTTTCCATTTACGTAGGATTCTCTCCATAATTTTAGGGAAGAGTGAATATTACTTTGGTGAGTGAATGACGACCATTGTGCGCCAAGGAGGAGTTGAGGCCATACAACTGACCACCGAGAAGAACTTGACCGGTGGGTACCGAGAGAGTGCAAGCCTTTTAGATTAGCTAGGCAGTTGATCAGGTGAGAGCCAACCAGGTCGACAACAGAGCTTATAGGTTAGTTTCGAGTGCAGTATGATTTGGGCCGTTTGACCATGTACCATCACTTGCTCCCTACTCCTTATGTCGCTTCAAAGGAGAGACGTAAAGAGTAAGTTAAATGTCACTTCTTGAAAGGTCATGAGAGTATAAACGTAGATAACTACCAAATAAATGATCCCAGAATATATGTTACATGGGAAGTTTGAGAGTTTTGAATCCCTTATTTATTGCGCATGTTTTTTATTAGATCGTTTTATCTGCCCGAGATTGCCAGGATCACACCTTCATAACTATAAATAGGGGCCATATGACCCAACATCGTCCAGAGAGACTTTGCATATTTTCATGAGCGATTCTATGAGTTGTCATTGCTAAGGGTTTGTATTCCTAAGAGATATCTTGTCCATAGGTTTTGAGTCACAAAACCACGTAGTGTAGGAAGTTTCTGCCAATACGAGACTCCACCAAGAATGGGACCGTTGATGTGAGGTCCCATCACATCGTCTGGAATCCAGACATCATGGTGGGATCTGTCAGGACTCTTATCAGGATTCTAACCTTGTTCGCAGAGAGATCTTACCTTAGACAAGAGAGATTTTTGTTCGTAATGGAAGCTCTCTTCTCAAGGTCAGAATCATCATCCAATGTAAGGTGCAGTAGATAGTTGAGATATTTCCTTAGTATTTCCTTGGGTCAAGCGATAAGAGGGGTCTGAGGCCAAATGCAATTGTTCTCTTTATTTTTGGCCATCTCCCACCCTCTTCAAAGTCCCTTTCAGCTTCTATTAGAAGGGGTTTGTAGCTTTTACCCTCCTTAACTCCATCGCTCAAAGATTGCATAGGCTTCTATAGTCTTCTTGTCCCGTTTGTGTAATGTCGATGGTCTATGGGGCTTTTCTGGCTATGTATTTCTCTTGATGTAGCTTGGTTTGATTCAAGGACTTGTAGATTTTTCTTTTGTATCGAATCCAACTGTGTATTCCAATATGTATTTATCATATCGAAATAAATAAAGGGTTTTTGTTACTTACTTGTTGATTTTTCCTCTAAATGATCATCTCATCGGTAACAGTTTGCTGATGAGTGCTGCACCACTGGGTGATTTAACTAATAGGATGTATCCGATAGGAAGCTTAATGGTCGATTAGCTTATTAACATGGGACGTTGTTTCCCTTCCGTTCATCATGTAGTTCGTAACTAAGAGAGTGAGCTTGTCCGAGTAGGGGGTTTTTCTTCTTTCATCCATGCGTTCGTTTATTGCATAAGAGGATCGTGCACATCTATTTTGCTATCAACTCTTTCATTCGATAGGTGGGGCGATGTTTGCTTATTTTGGAAGATAAATCCTACTGATAGAATCTGTTCAGGAGGAGGCGGTACTTGACCGTTTGGGGAGATAAATCTCTATCAACGAACTCCGTTCAGAAGGACTGAGCGACATTGGCCCATTCGCTATCAATGGACTCCGTTCAGGAGGACTAGACGACACTGGCCTGTTCGGAGAGATAGATCCCTAGTGATGGACTCCGTTCGGGAGGACCGGACGCACTGACTTGTTCAGGGAGATAGATTCCTAACGATGGACTCCATTTGAGAGGATCGGGTGACACTAGCCTATTCGGGGAAATAGATCCCTAGTTATAAACTCTATTCAGTAGGACCAGGTGACATTGAACTGTTCAGGGATACAGATCCCTAGCGGTGGACTCCGTTTGAGAGGACTGGACAACATTGATTCATTTTGGAAGATAGATCCCTAGTTGATGACACGCTTTGAGAAACATAAGAGTAGATCGATAAGTTAGCATAACAAGATAAAGGACTATAGGGGTCTTATCGGATTACCAACTGTGCGTGAGACAAAACACGTTCTTTGGAGAGAGCATTGATCTTCATTGATAATAGATGCGTAGGTTCTTAGAGTTCCAAGTCCTGGGCATGGTTGAGCCATCCAAGTGATTGAGGCGATATATGTCCAAGCGGACTTCTGAGTGCATTCTGTAAGAACCTTCCTAATTAGGTACTAACTTGCCTCCTAGTTGAGGTTGTCTAGTAGCTTCCATCTTCCTGAGTACCTCATGGCCTGAACATTCTAGTCTTGACTCATCAATTGCAGTACCTCACTGTCTGCTATTGATAAGCGGTCATTCAAGTAGATGTAATTTCCCTTAGCTTGGGAAATAGGTCTAGGCATTCGTGCAGCGCGGATTCATTTCGCCCTCCTTTGTATTGGTCCATCCCTAGTAAATGAATACCAATTTCAACTGGTATCACCGCTTCGCAACTATATGTGAGACTGAACGGTGTCTCCCCTGTTGCCCTTCGGGGCGTCGTTTGGTATGCCTAGAGAATACTATAGAATTTTTGTAACACCGACTCTGCGGTGCCGAACTTCTGTACTCCCATTTCCTGAATTTAATAAAATAATCCTCAATTTATATTATATATATATATATAGAAAATATTCAATTTTATTGATTTTCGATTTTGGGGTTTTTAAATTTAATTTTTGATATATTTTAAATACCGTTTCTGGGATTTGTAAAATAAAGTTAGTATAAAAATATATATATATATATATGTAAATACTTATTTATTTATTAATTAATTTATTTACTCAATTAGCTATTTATAAAATTTATTTATATAAAAAAAAATATATAAATAATAATAATAATAATAATAATAATAATAATAATAATAATAATGAAAAAAAAATCAAAAATCGAATTAGGGCTCAAAAGCCATAATTCTCTCTTTTCTCTCTCTCTCTCCCTCTTCTTCTCTCCGCCTCTCCATCTTCCCGCGGCCATCCACCGCTGCCATCGTCGCCGCCGCAGCTCCTCTCTCCGCCACGCACGGTGGTCCCTCCAGCACCGTCATCGTCTTTCCCTCCCTCACTGTTTCTCTCTATCTCTCTCCTTCTCTCTCTCGGCTTTTCTCTCCCACCGCGACTTTCACTCTCTCCCTCTCGCGGTTCTCCGCCGCGACTCGGCGCAACCACCGCCACCCGCAACCACCGCGACCGCCGCGGGTCGCCATCCCTCAGTCTCCCTCAGTCTCTCTCACTCAGTCTCTCCCTACGCGCGCGTCGCGCGCGACAGTTCCTCGCGCACTAACAGCCCTCCTGCGCGCGCTCTAGCGCGCGATAGCCCCTTCCTGTGCGTGCTGCTGTGCTGCCTCCCTACACGCGTGCCTTCTGCCACCTGCGGAAGCCCCAACCGAAAGCTCTAGGTCGACTGTGCCTTGTCCACTGCAAAGGTAAGATCAAACCCTAACTCAAATTCTAGGGTTTCGATTCCTTGGTGATTTATACTAAATTGCTGACTTTTGCTTCGAATTGAAAGCATTGTAGGTTTCGGACTGAATCGAATGTCGCACGGACATTAGGGTTTTGGACCGCAGTGAACCCTAGGTGAGGGATTTCTAACTCATTCGATTTATTTGAATGCATTTAGGGTGAAATTAGCATAAGGAAGTGTTGTATAGGTTTAGGATGTACGTTAGATTCGATTAGAACACATTGTTTGACATTATAAGTTATTATTTAAGTTAAGTATAGAATTTTATACGAAATTGAGTTGTTTTGGATGATAGAATTGAGTTAAATTTATTTAAATGGTTCCACTTAGAGTTTAATTTGACGAATGTATGAAAATAGTCAAAATTTGGGATTTTAGCCTAAGAATTGATGCGTTGTTTTACATTATAGTTGATATTACATATAGGTAAGTCAAATACAATCTCTATATTATGAAAATAGGTTTCAATACCTTTAAAATGAGATATTGTTTGAAGAAATCGGATGAGAATTGAAAAGTGTATGAATTTTCAAAGATTTTTCTAATTTATAGGAAATTTATGTATTTAGACGTGTTTTCGATTTTTGAACGATTTTAGATTTGAATTTAACTTAATTTTGATTTGGTTAATTACTTATAAATGGAATGACAATTGATGACATTGGAGTTTATTCATAAATTGGAGAATTAATGTTTGTACAAACTTAAGGAAAATGATAAACCCTAAGATTAATTGAAAATTTGATGATTATTGTGATAATTTGATTAGGTTGACTTTCTTGGAGATTCGAGGAGTCGATTGGTTTGATTTTGGAAATAGGGAGTGATTACCCTCCCTGACAAGTGAGTGAGACCCTAATCTCTTGCATGAAATAGTGAAAATTTGATTTTACCGTGTTTTTAAACAAAACATGCTTTGATATGCATTGATTCGATGTGTGATATTAAATCTTAAATCTGTTTTGTGACTATTGGAGTGTCGTACTTATGTTTTCTATGATTATGCATCCATATTTGAAATTAAATGAAATTGTACCATGATTTGAGAAATGAAATGTTTTCTATTCTACCATTGCATCGGTTGTTGATTTGAAATGATTTTGATGAAATGTATTTGGCACACGGATTTGAAATGTTTTGATGAACTGTGAGGGCACCGGGATGCCCACTTTTGATACTATGATGATGACTTGATTGATTCCGTAGCTACGAAGGGCATTTGTAGAGACACGAGTTGCCCGGATACGCTTTGGTCAGAGGTATCCGCAAACGTCGTGATTGTGATATGTACGGGTCCGGTTGAACCAGGTATTGAGGAGGTCCGTCAGAATAGGCGGTCTAGCACCGGGAGTTGCTTGTACATGTTTGTGATGTTTCGTATGGGCCCAGTTGAACCGAAAGGGGAGGACCGTCAGAATAGGCGGTCTAGCACTGGGAGTTGCTTGTACGTGCCAACGTCGGGGTAGAGAGCTACTTTTGAAACACTTTGCATATTAAAACCCCCGATACGCTTGTCCTTGGTCACGGTTGACCCTTGCCAGGATTCTTTCAGCTAGCTCTATGTTATACTTGATTTTTAAATGAATGCATATATTTGTGATATCGTGTGATCGATTAAATGAATTTCATTTTACTAAACAAATCATGATTTACTGTAAAATTTGAATTATTGTTTACGAATGATATTATTTGACACTCCAATGTTTACCTACACTATTAGTACTTGAGATTAATCCCCTCACTCACTGGGTATCTTCTCTGATACTCATCCCTCTCCTTTCCCTCCTCAGACAGGATTATTGTGATAAGGCGACGTATTTGGCTCGAGGACTTGATAGATTGTTGGCGGATTGGGTATTCTAAAAGGTGAGGTCTTAAGTTAATTTGAAAAATGAATTACGTATTTTATTTTTTGACCCTGCGAGGTCTTGTTGAGGTCCGTAGTTGACCGTGTACTTAATTTGGGATGACTGTATAATTTATGTATATTTATTTGCGAAACTCTCATATTTCATTTGCATTGAGGCGATTGTACGTATTTGAATGTTACATGGGAAATTTGTTATACATTATATAAATTTAGGTCCGCTCGGTGTAGCGGCTGCTCATGCTCTAGTTGGGCATGACAGTAGAGGTCTGTGGCTAGGATTGCTGATAGTTTATTTAGCCTGGCGTTGTCCTGGATGTCTGCTGTGGTTGGTGGGTTGTTGTGAGGTCAGGATGACCCTTTTATTTTAATTTCAGGATGATTTTACATTTTTTACAGGTATACAGGTTTATTTATACATGGGAGACCTCTGATTTATGAGGAGGTTTTACCCGATTTTCTGTAGAAATACAGTCGGCATTCAGAGCAACGGGCGGCTGTTCACGATTCCCGGTTCGGGGCGTGACAGTTCGGTTGGTATCAGAGCTCTAGGTTGAGAGCTGTGTTTTATAGAATAGTTTTGAAAATACTCCCAAGTACATTTCAAAGTCCTCAATGCATATGAGAGTTTCATTACAGTCATAAGATCCCAGTACAACGGTTTTAGGCATATGAGTTATTCTTTTTAGGGGGTTAGATACGGTGCGTATCTAACCTAGCATATTGGTTCTATCAGTTCTTAAATTGATAAGTTTATTCATTTAGGGGGTTAGTTACTTCGCAACTAACCCTAATCTTGAATTATATCTAATTTAAGCTCTTTCTTTGTAAGATTTTGATTTCTAGGTAAGGTACTAGATTTGTACCTGAGATACCTAGAATACTCGAGGATGTTTCCTCGTCATATGTACCCTTTTAGCATGTTCTTAGCCGGCTATTATAGCCACGGTTCCATCACCATCATTTGATGCATTTAGGCAGGTGTATGGATAATACACCTCCCATTGGATTCAAATACATTGATTCATAATTTGAATTCTATATTAGGGGGTTAGTTACTCAGTCATTAACCCTAATCCTTGGTTTTATCTAATGAAACGGTACTCTCCTTGCAGAACTATGCCGCCTAGATGTAGTAGGCGTGGTGCACCACTAGAGAGCCCCTTAGTGTCTGATGCACTTGTGGCACTCGAGACTTCACGAGTACCAGAGGATGCTTCCTCTACTCACACACCTTCACTAGTGCCACCCTCAGCACCTTCACCGGTTGTTACAGCTGAGATTCCTCCACCACCACTCGACGCCTTGAGGCAGTGGCAAGAGTGGTACAGTAGATATGGGGTGCAGATGCCACCACCTTTACTATAGACTCCAGCGACCACACCTGCGGCCATACTTGCTCCTACGACACCGATTTCTCCTCCGGTGATCGGTTCTTCCATTTCTAGTCCAACCGATGAGACGTCGGTTATCTTGAGACGCATCCATGAGCTTACTCAGTCGGTGATAGAATTACGACAGCTCAGATATACAGACTTTTCAGGATCTGGTGATGCCATAGCGGCAAAGCACTGGATCTATAGGATTCGCAGGATCCTTAATGACGTGGGATTGTCAGAGGAGCTCAGATTGAGAGTTGTTGAGAGACTCCTCAACGGTGATGCCCTCACTTGGTGGGAGGCTATTTGTGACGAGGCTATTGACTCACTGTGGTAGGAGGACTTCTTGAGGGAGTTCGACCGCAGATATTTTACGGAGTCCTAGTAGAACCATACAGGGTTGAGACTCAGACGAGCCAGAGCTCGAAGTGGGGTAGGACTTCTAACTTTTAGGGAAGCCTATCTCACTTTTCATCAACACAGGTTGGACAGGGACCACGTCCCTAGAGTTTTAGAGTACAGGCCCCTAATGCCTCTAGTTATTCCACAGCATTGCACCATCCTATCTGCCGCGACTACGACTGATGTCAGTTTGGAGCTTGCGGAGCTCCCCTTAGATGCTTGTAATATGGGAAGCAAGGACATATTTGTAGCTCTTGTCCTGACCTAGGTGTCAGAGGTCAGGTGTCACAGACACACATGGGTGGACCATGGACGGGTCAGCAGGGAGCACCTGCACACTCAGTACACACCGCTTCACGGACTGCAACCGGGAGCAACACTGCACTAGGCCCTTCACTATAGGAGCTGAGAGCACAGGCCCATGTGTATGTTACGACTCAGGAGGATGCTTAGGCGAACCCAGATACGACCATGAGTAATCCTCCAGTAGATTCTTTTGTTAGGAGTTTATAGATACTCTCCTTTTCGAAATCATGTATATCATGATACCTATGTACCGTTTTGACTAGTTAAAGCTCTAAAAACTTAACTATTGTGATCCTCTTTTGAAACCATGCATCTCATGATGATATGTATGGTTATGACTCGTTAAAGCCTTAGAGGCTTTACTACTTGATATATATATATATCGTATATCTTTTGCGTATCCTATATGGGTTCCTTTTTCAATTTCTCGCTTCATGAGTACCATGAAAATACTCAGAGTCGACGCTCGAGTTCTTATTGACACTGGTTCAGATTTTTCTTACGTGAGAGTATTATTTCGCTTGACAGTTGAGTAGACTGTTATCGTCGCTAGAAGAGGAGCTACTAGTTACCACTCCTCTTGATGAGCAATTGGTAAGAAAATTCAGTGTATATAGAGTGCTCATCTCTCTTGTTTGATGGGACCTTGTATATTAGGGGTTAGGTTGGTTAGTGATAATCGAGCAGCATTACTAGCTTGATTTGAAATGAGGCCGACCTTGCTCGACCGCATTAGAGAGATTTAGGGAGCAAATGAGGAGAGGTGTTCTTGATAGATTTGTAGAGATGATGACAAAGAGTTCCGAGTCCGTGATAACGGACTAGTAGTATATCGATAGCGGGTTTGCACTCCCGCCGACAGTGAATCTTCGTAGAGATATGCTAGAGGAAAGTCATTCCTCCATTTACGTTATGCATTTGAGAGGTACAAAAAATGTACCTAACTATCCGAGATAGTTATTAGTGATCTGGTATAAAGAGAGAGTTCGTTGCTTGATGTCTGGTTTGTCAGCAGAGGACGGCTAAGCATCAGTGATCCATAGGCGCTTCGCAGCCTTTTCCCACTTGTTTCGGTAAGGCCTTCTTTCAATTTCGAGGACGAAACTTATTTTTAGGGGGTTAGAAAATGTAACACCGACTCTGCGGTGCTGAACTTCTGTATTCTCATTTCCTGAATTTAATAAAATAATCCTTAATATATATATATATATATATATATATATAATATTCAATTTTATTGATTTTCGATATTGGGGTTTTTAAATTTAATTTTTGGTATATTTTAAATACCGTTTCTGGGATTTGTAAAATAAAGTTAGTATAAAAATATATATATATGTAAATACTTTTTTATTTATTAATTAATTTATTTACTCAATTAGCTATTTATAAAATCTATTTATATATATATATATATATAAATAATAATAATAATAATAATAATAATAATAATAATAATAATAATAATAATAATAATAATAATGGAAAAAAAAAATCAAAAATCGAATTAGGGCTCAAAAGCCTAATTCTCTCTTTTCTCTCTCTCTCTCCCTTTTTTTTTCTCTCCGCCTCTTCATCTTCACGCGGCCATCCACCGCTGCCATCGCCGCAGCTCCTCTCTCCGCCACGCACGGTGGTCCCTCCACCACCGTCATCGTCTTTCCATCCCTCACTGTTTCTCTCTATCTCTCTCCTTCTCTCTCTCGGCTTTTCTCTCTCACCGCGACTTTCACTCTCTCCCTCTCGCGGTTCTCCGCTGCGACTCGGCGCAACCACCGCCACTCGCAGCCACCGCGACTGCCACGGGTCGCCATCCCCCAGTCTCCCTCAGTCTCACTCGCTCTGTCTCTCCCTACGCACGCGTCGCGCGCGACAGTTCCTCGCGCGCGCGCGACTGCTCGTGCGCTGACAGCCCTCCTGCATGCGCTCCAGCGCGCGATAGCCCCTTCCTGCGCGCGCTGCTGTGCTGCCTCCCTGCTCGCGCGCCTTCTGCCACCTGCGGAAGCTCCAACCGAAAGCTCTAGGTCGACTGTGCCTTGTCCACTGCAAAGGTAAGATCAAACCCTAACTCAAATTCTAGGGTTTCGATTCCTTGGTGATTTATACTAAATTGCTAACGTTTGCTTCGAATTGGAAGCATTGTAGGTTTCGGACTGAATCGAATGTCGCACGGACGTTAGGATTTTGGACTGCAGTGAACCATAAGTGAGGGATTTCTAACTCATTCGATTTATTTGAATGTATTTAGGGTGAAATTAGCATAAGGAAGTGTTGTATAGGTTTAGGATGTACGTTAGATTCGATTAGAACACATTGTTTGACATTATAAGTTATTATTTAAGTTAAGTATAGAATTTTATACGAAATTGAGTTGTTTTGGATGATAGAATTGAGTTAAATTTATTTAAATGGTTCAACTTAGAGTTTAATTTGACGAATGCATAAAAATAGTCAAAATTTGGGATTTTAGCCTAAGGATTTGTGCGTTGTTTTACATTATAGTTGATGTTGCATATAGATAAGTCAAATACAATCTCTATATTATGAAAATAGGTTTCAATACCTTTAAAATGAAATATTGTTTGAAGAAATCGGAGGAAAATTGAAAAGTGTATGAATTTTCAAAGATTTTTCTAATTTATAGGGAATTTATGTATTTAGACGTGTTTTCGATTTTTGAACGATTGTAGATTTGAATTTAACTTAATTTTGATTTGGTTAATTACTTATAAATGGAATGAAAATTGATGACATTAGAGTTTATTCATAAATTGGAGAATTACGGTTTGTACAAACTTAAAGAAAAGGATAAACCCTAAGATTAATTGAAAATTTGATGATTATTGTGATAATTTGAATAGGTTGACTTTCTTGGAGATTCGAGGAGTCGATTGGTTTGATTTTGGAAATAGAGAGTGATTACCCTCCCTGACAAGTGAGTGGGATCCTAATCTCTTGCATGAAATCGTGAAAATTTGATTTTACCGTGTTTTTAAACAAAATATGCTTTGATATGCATTGATTCAATGTGTGATATTAAATCTTAAATCTGTTTTGTGACTATTGGAGTGTCGTACTTATATTTTCTACGATTATGCATTCATGTTTGAAATTAAATGAAATTGTACCATGATTTGAGAAATGAAATGTTTTCTATTCTACCATTGCATCGGTTGTTGATTTGAAATGATTTTGATGAAATGTATTTGGCACACGGATTTGAAATGTTTTGATGAACTGTGAGGGCACCGGGATGCCCACTTATGATACTATGATGATGACTTGATTGATTCCGTAGTTACGAAGGGCGTTTGTAGAGGCACGAGTTGCCCGGATACGCTTTGGCCAGAGGTATCCGCAAACGTCGTGATTGTGATATGTACGGGCCCGATTGAACCAGGTATTGGGGAGGTCCGTTAGAATAGGCGGTCTAGCACCGGGAGTTGCTTGTACATGTTTGTGATGTTCCGTATGGGTCCAGTTGAACCGAAATGGGAGGACCGTCAGAATAGGCGGTCTAGCACTGGGAGTTGCTTATACGTGCCAACGTCGGGGTAGAGAGCTACTTTTGAAACACTTTGCATATTAAAACCTCCGATGCGCCTGTCCTTTGTCACGGTTGATCCTTGTCAGGATTCTTTCGGCTAGCTCTATGTTATACTTGGTTTTTAAATGGATGCATATATGTGTGATATCGTGTGATCGATTAAATGAATTTCATTTTACTAAACAAATCATGATTTACTGTAAAATTTGAATTATTGTTTATGAATGATATTATTTGACACTCTAATGTTTACCTACACTATTAGTACTTGAGATTAATCCCCTCACTCACTGGGTATCTTCCCTGATACTCACCCCTCTCCTTTCCCTCCTCAGACAGGATTATTGTGATAGGGCGACGTATTTGGCTCGAGGACTTGATAGATTGTTGGCGGATTGAGTATTCTGAAAGGTGAGGTCTTAAGTTAATTTGAAAAATGAATTACGTATTTTATTTTTTGACCCTGCGAGGTCTTGTTGAGATCCGTAGTTGACCGTGTACTTAATTTGGGATGACTGTATAATTTATGTATATTTATTTGCGAAACTCTCATATTTTATTTGCATTGAGGCGATTGTACGTATTTGAATGTTACTTGGGAAATTTGTTATACATTGTATAAATTTAAGTCCGCTCGGTGTAGCGGCTGCTCATGCTCTAGTTAGGCATGACAGTAGAGGTCTGTGGCTAGGATTGCTGATAGTTTATTTAGCCTGGCGTTGTCCTGGATGTCTGTTGTGGTTGGTGGGTTGTTGTGAGGTCAGGATGACCCTTTTATTTTAATTTCAGGATGATTTTACATTTTTTACAGGTATACAGGTTTATTTGTACATGGGAGACCTCCGATTTATAGGGAGGTTCTGCCCGATTTTCTGTAGAAATACAGTCGGCATTCAGGGCAACGGACGGCTGTTCACGACTCCCGGTTCGGGGTGTGACAATTTTTCTACTCAACGACCTTTAACCTCATCCAGTGCGGCTTTTAGTCCTTGAAGGATCATCTGATTAGTTACTTTTGCAAGGTTGTTGGTTTGTGGATAGACAACGGAGGTGAAGCGATATTGAATCTCTAACCTACTGTAGAAGTCTCAAAAGCTTCTGTTGTTGAATTGCTTGTCGTTGTCCGTAATCAGGACGTGGGGTGTGCCAAACCTAGTGATGATGGATGTCCACATGAAGTGTTGCATCTTGCTAGCAGTGATCTGAGCCAATGGTTCGGCTTCCACCCACTTGGTGAAATAGTCGACGACCACGACCAAGAACTTCTGCTGTCCGGTTGTGAGGGGAAAGGTCCCAGGATGTCAATTCCTCATTAAGCGAATGAGCATGGGCTGACTATTGGGTAGAGCTCAGTAGAGGGCTGGCGTAGCACCGATGAGAAGCGCTAGCACTTATCACATCTTTTGACGTATTTATCTGCATCAGTCTTCATAGTTAGCCAGTAGTATCCTTGTCGAAAGGTTTTATTCGTTAGATTTTGAGCACCTAAGTAACTACTGCATATCCCCTCATGAATCTCTCTGAGAATGCAATCCCTCTCTTCGGGCATCAGACATTTTAGATACGGATGAGTATATGATTTTTTGTAAAGATCACTATTGATGATGGCTTAAAGAGCGGCCTTGTGCCTCAATTTGGCAACTTTGGAGGGTGAGCTCAGTGGTCGCTCATGTTTGAGATAGGTTTCGATGGGATCTTTCTAATTTCTTGAGTTGTTTGCCAACAAGATTTGTTCAGACTCTTCGATGTTGGGGTATGGTAGACTTTTTATGTAAATGGTGCGGTTGGTTACTAGAGAGTCAAAGCTGGCTAATTTTGAGAGTGTGTTACCTCGTGTGTTTTCAGACTGAGGAATTTGTTGTATGTCCACCTTGTCGAATTTGTGTACCACTTGGTGTATATTGGATAGATACTTTACTATCATTGGTTCTTTGGTCTCGTAGACTCCCTTGATCTATTTGACAACCAATTGGCTGTTGGTAAAGACCCGTACGCTATGGCCCCTTAATGACGCTACTATCCGTAACCCAGTCAGAAGGGTTTCATATTCGGCCTGATTGTTGGTTGCTCGAAAGTCAAAACAGAGGGTGTATTCGTTCTTAAATTTGCCCGGTCCCACTAAAATGATTTCGACTCCACTTCCTGAGGAGTTGGATGACCCATCAATATGAAGGATCTACTTGGGCTATGAGTATTTTTTTCGGTTGTTGGTAGGGGATTATTCGGTGGACTTTGGTAGTGTGCACTCGAGGATAAAGTCTGCGAGGGTTTAGCTCTTGATAACTAGTCTCAACTGGCATTCAATGTCAAACTCGCCTAGTTCGATGCTTCACTTGATGAGCTGACCCAAGGTGTCTCTTTTTTGCAAGATTTGTCTCAGAGGTTTATTGATCAGGACCACAATGGTGTGAGCTTGGAAGTAAGGCCTGAGGCATCTGGCGGTGGTAACCAAAGCAAATGCTATCTTCTCTATAGGTCTATGATTCACCTCGGACTCATAAAGTATGTGGCTGACATAATACACCAGCTTTTGTACGGTGAATTTTTGCCTTACAAGGATAGAACAGAGTGTTTAGTCAGAAACAGAAAGGCAGAGATAGAGTTTCTCGTCGGGGACCGGTCGGGAGAGAAGTGGTGGTGACATGAATTATTCTTTAAGTTTTTTGAATGCAGTTTGGCATTCAGGTGTCTATACAAATTTCTGAGACTTTTTCGGGGTATTGTAGAAGGGTTTGTACTTCTCCCCTACTTTTGACTTGAATCGATTTAGAGTTACAATTCTTTCGGTGAGGCATTGCACATCTTTTACTGTTTTTGGCGGTGCCATGTTTAGTATGGTTTGGAATTTTTTCGGATTTGCCTCAATTCCTCGATTAGTAATTAGGAAACCCAGGAATTTCCCAGACGTGATTCCGAAGGTGCACTTTGTAGGGTTTGACCTCATATTGTATCGTTCTAATATTTGGAATGTCTCTTCTAGGTCTGGAACATGGTTATTGGCATCAATGCTTTTGACGAACATATCATCGACATAGGCCTCTACGTTTCTGCCGAGTTGTTTACTAAAAATTTTGTTGACTAGAAGCTAAAAAGTTACCCCGATATTTTTGAGGTCGAATAGCTTGACCTTGTAACAATAGCTGTCGAACTCCGTAATAAAGTTGATTTTTTCCTTATCTTTGGGGGCCATCCATATTTGATTATAACCAGAATATGCGTCTATAAAACTCAAGAGTTGATGTCCGAATGAATTATTGACTAATTTGTCGATGTTGGAGAGAGTATAATTGTCCTTTAATACGTCTTGTTGAAATTGGTGAACTCTACGTATATCATTCACTTTCCGTTTGCTTTCTTCACCATGACTATATTGGCTAACCACTCGGGATATTTTACCTCCCGAATGAACCTTACTGTCAAGAGCTTTTGAATCTCTTCCTGTATCATACATTGGCATTCTAGTGCGAACACCCTTTTTTTACTTGATGGGCTTGCGACTAGCGTCCACAGTCAATTTATGAACTATGATTGAAGGGTGGATGTCTGACATGTCTTCGGGGGACTATGCGAAGACTTTGGAATAACGTCGTAGGCAATCCACGATTACCTTCTGAAGGGACGTCGATAAGTGGGTATTGATCTAAACGGTTTGACTGGATGTGTTGGTGATAGGAACGTTGATTACCTCCTCTCTGGGTTGAGGTTTCGTTTGCTGCTCGGTATCGTCTCTAAGTTCCATAGTGTCAACCGCTAAGATTTTCCCTTCTTCTCATGCTATGGGGATGATAGATGGATTGGGGTCACCACAGAGCGTTACGATCCCCAAGGGTGTTCTGAATTTGATCTTCATGTGCCTGACACTTGGCAGTGCTTCGAGACCATTTAGGTTAGGATGGCCTAAGATGGCATTGTAGAGGGATGAAAGTTTCACCACGTAAAAAAATGATTCTGGTGGTAGCATAATGAGGAGACATTCTGAGTGACATGATGAGCAAGATAGTGCCTTCTCGATGGATGCATTCGCCAGCGAGCCCTCTAATGGGTTGATCAGAAGATTAAAGTTGAGACGGGGTGAGACCCATCTGGTGAAAGGTATCCCAGAAGAGGATGTCACGATCTGCTCCTTGATCTATAAAGGCCCTTTTGACAAGATAAGAGCCGATTCTTGTTATGATGATTAGCGGATCATTCTTGTTGGTATCAATTTTTATCAAATCATTGTCATCAAAATTGATTGTTGGTCTCTTTCTTTTGACTGAGACCATGATGGAGAAGAAAAGATAGTGTTAAGAGCTAATTTGGTTGAGAAATCAGTATGTTTCCCACAGATTGCGTCAGTCTATTAGAGGTGGATTTGGCTTCATAGATAACGATTCTGCTAACTTGAACATGATGGTTAGGCCATCTCATGATATTGGTTGATGAGACCTAAAAAAGACCGTCGGAAGTTGCTCCGACGGGGGAGATTCTTATACTCAAGTTAGAGAGCGATTTTTAAAAGAGAGGAGAACAAACTCAAAGAGAGTAAGCTATGTATGCCTTGTGTGCTCTTGTGTCGGTTCAGAGTGCATATCTGACAGGTTGACTTAACAATGTGTATATAGCCTCTATATGAATGAGTTATGTGTATGCGGAGTGTTGAAATCCTTAGTTTCCTTATGAAGGTGTTTTAAAGATTTCGAACTCTTATCGGTTTGGGAAATTCAGATTGTCGTGGAGATTCTTTTCCTTATCGGTTACGACTGTAAATTTTCTTTCCGTTTATATAGAATTCTCTCCGTGATTTTAAGGAAGAGCGAATATTACTTTGGTGAGCGAATGATGACCATTGTGCGCGGAGGAGGAGTTGAGGCCATGCAACTGACCATCGAACAAAACTTGATCGGTGGGTACCGAGAGAGTGCAGGCCTTTCAGATTAGCCAGGCGGTTGATCAGGTGAAAGCCGACCAAGTCAACAATAGGGCTTATAAGTTAGTTTCGAGTTCAATATGATTCACATCGTTTTGGTAATGTATCATCAGTAATTATTTTTCAACTCATGATATTTTGTTTGTATTGAATAATTTAAATTTTATTTAACATTTTATATTTAAGTTAGAATTTATTGATCTTAATTTTAAATTATTAGTTTAACTTCTAGTGTGTAAATATATATTGACACATTTTTTTTATAGTACACTTGCTGGGATATGCCGAAATATTCCAATATCGAGATTTCTCATACTACTAATAAAACTGATATAATCGCTGTTACAATATTGAAAACTATGAAATTCACCAAATGTTTACGTGGTGGTACATGTAGACATATTTTGAACAATTTATAAAATCAAAAAACTAAATAGCCACATCAAATCATAATGCATTGATCAAAATATGCATACCTTTATTATTGTCCTGCTAAGTATTTAGCCTATTTAATTCAAAATTTATTTGATTGATATAATATTAGTTAGAGCATATTTGTTAGAGATTTTTTTTTCTTCTTCTTATCTTCTCTTAGAGAAATAAAAATTAATTTCTTTTAAAATAAAATTAAAAGTTGTTTTGATATTTTTACTTTTAAAAACGGTTTCTATACTCCATTTTATAAATAAATTATTGACAAAACATTCTTTATAAATTCTATTTTTACTGAAATTATCATAAAGGGTATACACATAAAATATAATTTTTTCTATTCACCATAAATTGATTAAAATTCATATATCTACATTTCAAAAATTCAAATATAAATACTAGTAATTAAAATAAAAATAAATTATTTATTTTTCTAAACTATTAAAATCAAAACATTTATAAATAAAAAATTATTTTTATATAACATAAAAAACTAAAAAATTTGAAAATAACATAAATTATATATTTATGAACACCTAAGTCTTATAAATGGAATAAAATAAAATATTTATGAATATATTCGGAATTTACAAAAAAAAATATATTTAAACCCACCAAAGTCACACTTATGACATGGACATATTTGAAATTTCACATTATTCAAGTGAAAATATAAATGAAATAAAAAAATATAGTTACAAAAAACCTAGAATATTAAAAGAAGAAAAAGAAGAAGAAGAAAAATATGCTCTCAAGAGTTTCTCTTTTAAAACTACTTTTTCTATTTTTCTTCATAATAAAGCTACTTTTAATGAGAAAAAATTTTATTTGTTACGACTTCTTCTTATAAGGAGAAGAGAAATTGAAAATAAAATTTCTTTTTTTTTTTAAAAGTAGTTTTTTTTTTTTTTAATGAAAAAAATGGTAAAAGTAATTTTAAAGGAGAAGCTCCTAAGAGGAGTTTTTTCTTCTTCTTTTTTTAATGCTCCAGCTTTTTCCAAATCATTTTTTTTCGCTCTATTTATATTCTCACTTTAATAATATAAAATTTCAAATATATTCACGCCGTAAAATGTGTTCATAAATGTTATGAATTGAGTGGATTTAAATATTGTTTATAAATTCCAAATACATTTATAAATTTCAAATACGTTCATAAATATTTTTTTATTCCATTTATATGACTTGGGTATTCATAAATATACGATTTGGGTGGATTTAAATATTTTTTTTTTTATAAATTTCAAATATGTTCATAAATTTCAAATATTTTCATAAATATTTTTTTATTTCATTTGTATGATTTGAGCGTTCATAAATATATGATTTATGTTATTTTTGAATTTTTTAGTTTTTTATGTTATATAAAAATGATTTTATATTTATAAATGTTTGATTTTAGTAGTTAGAAAAATAATTAATTTATTCTTATTTTAATTATTAGTATTTAGACATTTTATTTTTAAAATATAGATATATAAATTTTAATCAATCCAAGGGAAAAAAATTATATTTTATGTGTATACTTTTTATGATAATTTCATTAAAAATAGAGTTTATAAAAAATGTTTTGTCAAATAATTTATTTATAAAAATGAGAATAGAAACGGTTTTTAAAAATAAAAATCGCAAACAACTTTTAGCTTTTTTTTTAAAGGAATTAATTTCTACTTTTCTTGAAAAGGAAAAGATAAGGAGGAAAAAAAAGCGTTGTTCCAAAGATACTCTTAGTCATTTAAGTAACTTTTTGGGTTCGAGTACCTAAGGGTGAGCACTATTCAGTTAAAACCCAAAAACTGTTTTCTCCGAACTATTTTTTGGGTTTGGGAGGTTTATTAGGTATTCGATTAGTTTTGGATAAAAATAAACTTTAATTTGATTTATTTTAACTGTTATCGATTTTACCAATTTTTATTTCAGTCAAATTGAAAAACTGAATTAATTAAAAATATTATGTATATATTTTTAGATAATTTTTATTCATATAAATATTATTATAATGATATAATTAAAATTTTAAAAAGAAAAATATTACAATTTAAAAAATTCTAAAAAATAAAAATAATATTGTCGAGAGTGTATAATTAATGAAAGATTTTGAATTTTTACCTTTTTAGTTTCAAATTTTCAATATCCAATCCAATTCACAACTCTCACTCATGTCTCTCTCTCTCTTTCTCATATTTCACTCATTTTCCCTTCTTTTTTGCTACTTTCATACTCCATTTTCGCTTCTACATTACCCTCGTACAAAACTCAATGACGGATTTTAGAAATAAAAGGTAACTACTTTATTTTGAATACATTTTTTAATTTTTATGAATTTTTCTGATACAGACATATAAAATAGTATTATTTAAAAATTTCTTGTAATAAAAAATTTTAATAATTCGATTAATTTGAATAACTGAACCAAATTAACTGTGTAATTCGATCAAACAAATTATAGAGTTTTTAGTCTATTTGGTTAGATTATAGTTATAAAAATTATATAATCGAATTAAATCAATTATTTTAATTTTTATTATTTCAATTATAATTTAATCGAATACTCACCCTTACGAATAGCAATCTAGAGCCCCCATTAGCCCACTCGGTTTGGATAATATGTGCCCGGTTTTTATGGGCTAAGTTTCCATGCCAGCTTTTCACCGAGCCTTCCACCAGCCCAACCATTAGACCCTATTGTCTACCACTAATCACTCCTTACCCAAGAACTTGATATATTACCGATTGGGCCCATAACATCTTGTGCTCTGCTTACCACAATGGAAAACACAAATGATCAGTTATTTTAATTAAATTCACTGAAAATAGGACAAGGTTATGTTATGGGACAAACCCGCGGAATAATTTTTGTCGGTGTTGATTTAGCCCAATGCGAAATCAAGTCCCCTCGATAAGCAAAGAAGCGCCATGAGAGAGAGAGTTAAAGAGGGGGGGGGGGTTTGGGGAGTTTTGAAGGGAGTTCATGCCTTCTCTGTTGGGCGTGCTCGACAACTTGGGCATATTGGCACAGGGCATCCATACTATTCCTTTTTTTTTCATACATTTGTTCAAAAACATATTTTGATTAATTCAGCTCGAATATTTACAAGAATTCTACTTTGAGGGCGGCTCACTTAGCATAGGCTTTTACATTTTTAAATTTCAAATTCAAAACTTGATTAAACCAACTAATATCTTATTTTATTAGACATACTTTTCCAAAAAGCGGTGCATTCGTAAGACCTCACAATAAAAGAAAGGCAACGCAATAGAAAATTTCAACATAGGAGTGGTTGTGGGACATAAGGATGTCTCGCATTTTGAGTAGGAATGGTTGTGGACAATGTTGAAGGTTTATTTTTCTATTTTGAGTAGGAACAGATCCACTAGTTCACCGGTGGAATGAAGTCCACCACTAGCACGAGCCTTCACAATCTTATTCTGAAGGTTGTGCCAATTACTTTCCTCTCCATACTCCGGTAAAATGCACCCCACTTAAGTATCTGTCCAGAAATTCAGCATGTCTTCTGCTTTGAGGCTTACCTGTCACAGTTTTGGTTTTATCAGTTCAATAGCATACAAAACTAAGAATGATTGCAAAGCAAATTTAGTAGAGGATGGAGGGGAAAGGAAAGGGATCCAACCACAGGAGAAGGGGTATTAAAGTTGTTGGTTTGATATGCTCTATAGGGGCATTTTGGGTAATTGTGAGGGGTTAGTAAGATAACTCTCACGAACCCATAACTACCCTAATATTATGCTCCTAATTCTCTCTGTGGCCATTTGAGTGATGAAACCGTTCTAGAGTTTTGAAGAATAGCTTGAGAGAAAAACAAATTCTCTAAAGTGAGAATAAAATGAGGAAACGAGAAATTTTCGCGTAGAAAAATTTCTATCGTCGTTATGATCACCGGATTGAGAGTTATGGTATCGTGACATTGCGGTAGTGGTTCGATTAACCCCGTGATCACCATTCCGACTGCGAGATCCGATCGAGCGATATGTGTACGGTTCGATTGATTTTTAGGAAACCCTACACGTCGAGATACATACCTTATACCAGATCTCTATTTTATTTTTTCAAAAATTATTTGTATACTTCCGTTGCTCATGAGAATCCTAAAATATCCAACATTGGTATCAGAGTATTTGTCGGATTAATTAAAAATAATTTTCAGAATTATTTTTGGGTATAAAAATATAGGGTATTAAATTTAGGGTTCGAATCACGGATGAGTTTCGTGAATTCGATTATACCATGAGATTACCAATAACACGTAGATCACGAAAATAATTTTTTCATAATTTTTTGAATACAATAGGGCCATGAAAACCAATATTAAAGTTTTCGGCACAAATATTGATCGGACTTTTAGATCTTAGATTTGTCGAGTTTAAGGACGTGTTGATCTAAATAAATGGTTGATATGTGTTCTACTTGTGCTGATCTACGTTTTGATATATGTTTTGTGTGTTGCCGTCGCTAGAAACTGGGTTTTCCGAAATTGGCCGCGGAGGGCCGCAACATTGGGTCTTTGATTCGGAACATTTGGGCTTTAATTCTCTGAAAAATCGAGTTAGAATGAATGGAAGAGATCCAAATTGCATGTTCCAGCCGAAATCTACCAGAAAAATGGCCGTAGATAGAGGTTTCTGACAACCGGGTCGAAAGACCTAGTTGTAGAGAAGTCGGGTGGAGAAGAAAGGCTCCAAACCCGTAGGCGCGTGTAATGCATGCGCGCGGGTGGAGCATGACTGAAAGGGCAGCGGGCACATGCAATCCACTCGCAATGAGGCACATGGATGGGTCGGGCAGGGACCGGGTTAATTTCGACCTGGATCCGCATCCTCGACCCACGCCGTACCCGGAAGAGAGGGTTACGCGCGTGCAGGCACATGGAGACGCGCTGCCGGCGCATGGCGGTGCGTGGGACTGCCGGAGGTGCGTGAGGTCGTCTTGAAATAGATTTTTTCAATTTTATGAGGGTCTCATACTATACTTGTGACTTTTTATGGATTTTTGTATACAGAATTCTAGTCCGAATGGTGAGATGCAATCCCAGATTGTGGTGTATGGTGTCCGTTGACTCATATGCTCATCTTGGGGTCTATACTTGACTCATTTGGGTCTTGATAATTCGTAGGGTGTATAAAATGTGAAAATAAGTACCGACAAGTCACTAAAGTATCTAAGATTGCTTCAAAAAAATTGTCGTATTAGATTTTTGGAAGAGAGATAAAACTGAATAATGATAATTACGAGATTTTTCACAGGTGAATTCAGTTTATCCTCGAGGAGCAAAATCTAACTGAAATTCTGAGACATGAAATGGTGGACTCCGGGGAGGATATCACACCTCAAAAAGACAGGATTAGGAGGCATTACGCGGGTGAAAGATGAAGGATAATCGAGTTAGAGCAATCCCCTTGATCATTATGTATGATGATGTGATCCCAGTCTATGAGTAATATCCTACGGTTATGTCAGTTTTGCTTGCCCTATAAAGAGCATTGTGATGTTCTTGCAGATCCTGAGATGAGAATACTGAATTATAAGTTTAATGATTTATAAGAAAAGTGTTGATCATACAATAATATAACATTTGATAAAAATGTCGAGTATGATCGTCGAGTTAGGGAATATGAATGAGCCTATTTCGGATGTATTTTCCTAGTACTGGACGCAATCCAGTTCTTTATTTGATTCATGGGAAATCATGAAAAGCCTATTTCATATACAATGAAAGTATTCGTACTTTCATTAATGTGAATAGGCACAATGAGTTCGAGTAGGAACATCTGGAGGCGAGTAAGCCATACTCGGGTCGTGCTTACACAATGGAGTCGAGCAAGGACTTCCATGACACCAAATACAAATGGTATAAGCATGAGTAAAAGACTCAAGATTCAAGTAAGAAGAAACTATTCGAAAAAACCGACAATTAAATATTAATGGGTAGAAAGAAGGAGTTGGATGGGACCAAGGTGTAGTGCTACATTCGTAGTAGACTTGATCATTTTGCTTTTAAGTATGGCAAGCGAAAATTAACTTTTTCTTTTTTACGTGGTTTGAGATACTCACTATTTTCTCTCTTTCGTGGATTATAAATACAGGAGCAACCGACCACGTAGCTCAAGATAGGAGCGTGCATATATAGTTCCGCCGAATGAGTCCTCAAGTAGGAGGATTTACGTAGAGAATGAAACATTTTATTGATATCAGAAGAATTGCAATTGCAAGTTGGAGTTGCAAAGTTGCTAAACTCTGTACGTCATTTATGCTCTGGATATTTGACAGAACTTATTCTCAACCTAGCATATACTCTGTTAATTTAGAAATTTTATAGTTTTCATTAATTACGATAATTTTTTGATTGGTTCTGGTTTAGTCCATGAGGGACTATATGCACTGGAAGTGAATCATTCTAATGATGTTTCTTATTATCCTCCTAGAGTGGGAAAGGATGAATAGGTTAGCAGTGAGTGGTCTGTGACAACAAAGTTACAAGAAAACCATATGACATAGCAATGAGAGCTGAGACTCCATTGTAGTCGGTTCACTCCGACATCTGTGGTCTCATGAACGTGAGAACTCAGAATAGAGTTGGGTACTTTATTATGTTCATAGACAATTACACACGTTTCGGTTACGTCTATCTCATCTCGTACAAGTTTAGGGCATTGAGATGCCTCATAAGGTTTATTAGCGAGATTGAAAATTAGTAAGACTTGAAAGTGGAGACTCTTACAATCGATCGGGAGAGCGAGTATTTATCATAAGAGCTTTGTTTCGAGAAAGGTATTATGAGATAACTGACTATTCCTGGTACTCAATGGAGTAGAGTAGCCATGAGAAGGAATAGAAATTTATTGGAGATGATGAGATCTATAATGGAGCAAGCCAATTTGTTCATTTCCCATTGGGAAGACGCATTATTGGCTGCAACCTACGTCCTCAGTCGTGTTCCATCGAAATCACAATCAGTACCCCACATGAGTTTTGGACAGAGAGGCAGTCTGACCTTAGCCATTTGAGATTATGGGGTTGTGCCACGTATGCTCACGTTTTCTCGTATCTACACGATAAGTTGGGCCTACGAGAAAAGAGGTATGACACTGTCACTGACATTGAGTCTCATGATGCCGAGTTTCTTGAAAATGATTTCCCTATGAGATGTGAAATCGATTGGGACTTTACTTTTTATGAGATGAACGAGCCTAGTGGCTTAGCTGAGTCCAGCGACGAGACCTAAGAATCCATTATGGATCTTGGTTTTAGTGGGAGCGATCCATCAAGAGGTGAAAAGGTTTCCCATTCTCGTTGGAGTAGTCAAGGACGCGTACCTAACCATTGCTTCCCGATTAAGGGAGAGACTCTCAGTGTGACTTTTGAGGATTACGAGAAATCTTAAAAAAAAAGAAGCTCTTGAGAGTTATGTGAGAGATCATTAGTTAAAGGCCATGAATAAGAGAAAGAGTTGATGACAATCAACGGGATCTGGGATCTGGGATCTAGTTGATTTACTTTAGGCTAGTAAGACCATTGAAAACAAGTGGGTTCTCAAGATCAAAAGAAAGGCCGACGGATCGGTGGAGAGATATAAGACCCGTCTGATAACCAAGGGGTTACACTCAGATTGAGGGCGAGGTTACCCTCAATCCATTTACTTTTAGCAATTATCGTGGACATTGATCTAGAGTAACACTAGATAGACGTTAAAACTGCCTTCTTGAGTGAGAGTTTCAGATGGGGAGATCTACAAGGAACAGTCATTGGGTTTTATTCCTATAGATCAAGATGATAAGGTCTGTTGACTTTGGAAGTTGACATACGACCTTAATCATCAATCCAGACATAGTACTTAAGATTTCATGAGGAGATGATATCTTATGGTTTCGTGATGATCAAGGAGGATCATCGCATATACCTATCGTGATTCTTTTGTGATCGTGTCTTTGTGTGAAAACGATATTCTGTTGATTGAGAATAATAGAGAGTATCTGATAACCATGATGACGTGGACATTGTCGAGTCTTGATACGAAGGAAATGGGTGAGACTTAGTTCTTCCTTGAAGTTAAGATTTAGAGGGATCACTCGAGATAGGTATTAGCTCTTTCACAGGAGTCCAACATCAAGGGAGTTCTCGAGCATTTCGAGAAGAACAATTGCAACCCTATAGATATTTTTATCGCTAAAAGGTTAAAACCTAATTCTTACTATATGCCCTATGACTCAGGAAAAGACAAGAAAAATGAGTGGAATCCCTTGAACCAGTGTAGGGAGTAATCTGATGTATACAGTGTTGTGTACACGTCCAGACATTTGTTTTGCAGTCAGTCTGGTGAGTAGATATCAATCAAATACTAGAAGGGATCACTGGAAAGTAGTGAAAAGGATTCAGAAATATCTCGAAGGAACTGTGGACCTCTCTTTGTGTTATGGAGAAGATTTGTATCTTGTTGGGTATTCAGATACCAACTGGGTTGGCGATCTAAATATATACAAATCGATATCGCATTTTACTGTCTTGGAGTAGCAAAAAACAAACCTATGTATCTCTATCTATGACAGATGCTGAACTTGTAGCATGCTCAACGGTAATTCAGAAGAGTATTTGGTTCCGAATATTTCCTGATTACTTAGGGATTGTGACAAATAGTGGGAGGTCGGTGATAATTTATTGAGAAAATTAGACCACCATTAACCATATCTAAGACACTAAATATCACAATAAGACCAAACACATTGATACCTAATACGACGTTATAAGAAACATCACCGAGAATGGTGAAATGACATTAAGTATTCTTCTATATAGCGTAGTAGCTGATCTCTTCACTAAACCTATCGTGAAGGATTCTTTTGTGAGATATAAGAATCATTGGGATTACATGTGCATTGACATTTTTCACCTTGTACCGATACTTATTGTGCTTTATATAAATATATGACATGTATGTATGATTGAGTCACAAGTTTATTTATTGCACTACTTTAATTGTCATATATTTTGTGATTTATTGTGATAAATGATATGTCAGACAGGCGTGGTCGGCTCTCTCACACGAGTGACCGCCTCTAGTTCTGAGTGAGCGGAGATGAGACGGTTTCTAGTTGTAAGAGACTCTGAGAGTGGTTCTGCTAGAACAGAAGTCGCCTTGATACATATTTAGAATGAAGTCATATGCGATATGACCGACATGGACGTACCCACATCCATGTTGCTTGTAAGTAACTAAATTTGAGATCTCATGTCACCTGCGACTAGTGATAATGTCTCTGAGACACTCTATCTGATATCTCTGGGTAAAGTTTTATGCATAGACTGAGTCCCATACCTGTAAGGTGTTAGAGAAATTTGACATATGTCATTTGAGAGATTAGAGAATAACACTGTAACACGCATTTCATACTGCGTGTGATATGTCGACCAGGGATAGTGAGAGCATTATTTGAGACATTGACATAATTTAGATCTTCGTTCCCACTGTGTGAGATCCGGAATCTATTGGGTGGGATATCTTGTACCCTTATCACTTTCGACTGTTTTTAGAAGTCTTGACTCAGTGTTGCTACTTTAGTCCATTTACCGATGGTCTGGAAGATAAATTGAGGTTTGAGGGACAAGTCAAGAAAAGCAACTGAGTTGATACTAATAGATTCGAGTTTGAGAAATAGAAGACCAATTGATATTATATCATTGTATTATATTCACCGGCTAACATATTATATTTGTCTATGTTGGGATGTAAGCATAATGGTAGATATACAGTCGAGCGTTTATTGGGGATTACTTTCGATGAGAAAAATAACTCGATGGATGTAATTAGTCTTGGATTTAGGGTATAGTGAGTTCTTTTTTGTACTAACGATTGCTTCTCGATCATCCTAACAGATGTATCGAGGGTACTTTGCTTGCAGGTGTATTCGCCGGTCGCACGACGGCTAATCCTATATGAAAGTCCAGCAGTGTCATAAGAAAGATCACATGAGTTGTGATTTTGTGACGGACACAAAATGTCATCATATGCAAGTGGGAGATATTGGTTTGATATGCCCTAGAGAGGCATTTTGGGTAATTGTGAGGGGTTAATGGGATAACTCCCACTAACCTATAACTACCTTAATATTATGCTCCCTAATTTTCTCTAATTCATGTATCACAATTAGGGAAGGAGACTAACTCTCTCTGTGACCCTTTGAGTGTAGAAGTCATTCTAGGGTTTTGAAGAATAGTTTGAGAGAAAAACAAATTCTTTAGAGTGAGAATAAAATGAGGAAATAAGAAAATTTTACGTAGGAAAATTTCTCTCATCGTTACGATCACCGGATTGAAAGTTGCAGCGTCGTAATATTGTAGTGGTGGTTCGATTAACCCCATGATTACCATTCTAGCAATGAGATCCAATCGAAAGATATGTGTACGGTTCGATTGATTTTTGGAAAATTCTACATGTCGATGTACATACCATATACCCGATCTCTATTTTATTTTTTTGAAAATTATTTGTATACTTCCGTTGCGCATGAAAACCCTAAAATATCCAACAAAAGCATAAAATTTTTTTCGAGAGTTAATACAACAGACCATATAATTTTTGATATATTAAGTTTCAGTCTACCAAGTCTTGCGAGACTGAACTTGAAAAATTTTTTCGAGAGTTAATACAACAGACCATCTTTGAGTGTTGGTTGGCATGGATCTGAAGTCTTCAATGGTTATAAAAGCATAAAATCAGTAACTCAAAACCAAAAGCAGGATAATACAGAGGGAAAATCCTTAAAATAGAGCATCATCGTTTCTATCTTTAGACCATGTACGGAATAATTTATTGTTGTTGTTATTTATCCTTTGGCATTCACTTCCCGGGTTATTTCTCAAAATACGGATAAAATGTCACGAAATCCCAGAAAGAGGGTGATTTTTTTTCGGTTTTCCAAACTAATGAAGTCGACATCCTGGATGTTGACTTCAAAATCAACATCCTGAATGTCGACTTTAATCTGCCCTAACATCACTGCCCATCTATGAAAAAACGAAAAAAAAAAAAATTATCTCTGAAGTCGATATCCTGGATATCGACTTCAAAGTCGATATCCTGGATATCGACTTCAAAGTCGATATCTAGGATATCGAATTCAGAGAATTTTGTATTTTTCAAAGATTCCTGAACTTCAGAGATTCCTAAACCCCTGAAGGATTCCTGACTGACGATCTGAAGTCGACGTCTAGGATGTCGACTTTAAAGTCGACTTTCTGAATGTCGACTTTATGTCTATGAATGCCACCCTCCGGCTCCTGAAATTCACATCTCTTCTTCTCTTCTCTTTCATTCACGTCCATTCTTCTTTTTTGTTAGTCTCTCAATTCTGTCCGAGTCGTGTGAAAGGGTTATTTCATATCACCCTTAAATTTATTTTCTCACTTCATCTCACCCCCAATATAACTATCTTAGTCCGAATATAAAGATTTCAGAGTTTGTATCCGGTATTTTTTATATAAAATTGTTTTAGGTATAATGTGTTTTTTTATTTGAAAATTATTAATTTATTTAAATTATTGCTTTTCATTGCAGAGTGTGTGTCCACGTATTGAGGGAGCAAGCATAAGGTATGTTTACAATTTTCTGTGTATTTATGTTTGGGCATTGTAATAATTTTGTTATGTTTTTTTATTTATTTTTTATGATTGTTATTTATTTAAACAATTGATATATATATTTTTTTTGTTAAGACACTGAATGTAAGTTAAATAATTATTAAAATATTGTGTGTAATGGTATTGTGAAAAAGTGGTGTGAGACGTTCAAAGGTTGAGGAAAATGGTGAGAGAGAGAGAATTAAAATGTATATTAATGGTGTTATTTTTGTTATGGGATTAAAAAATTTATTTAAAATTTTGATAGAGATTTTAAAAATTGAAGAAAATGTATATAAATTAAAAATGAGAAAATGTTTATAAAAATAATCGAAAGAATTGAAAGTGAGGAAAACATTAAAGTAAAAAAAAAAAATGTGTAATAAAACATTTGGTATGGAATGTAATTTTTAATAAAAATGTTTATAGATAGAAAATTGTAATGTTAAAATTTTGTTGTTAATTTTAAATTGGGAAAAAGTAAAAATAATCAAAAAAATTTTACGTAAATTTGTTATAGATTTTAAACTTGAATAAAAATGTATAGTAATTTGAAAAATGTTTATCAACAATTTTATTGTAGAATTTAATTTGTAAAAAAATTATATTAATGAAAAATGTTATTTGTTATTTTGATAATGATTTAAAATGTTTGAAAAATGTATATTAATTTAAGAAATGTTATTAAAAAATTTTGTTATAAAGATTAAAAATTTATAAGAAACGTATTTTAATTAAAAAAATGATAAAAAAAATTTGTGAAAGAATTTAAATTTAAGAAAAATCATATTAATTTAAAAAAATATTTAATAAAAAATTTTGTTATAGATTTTAAATTTGAATAAAAATAAATATAAAAAAGTGTACAAAAAAAATAATTTTATAGATATATAAATTTTTAATAATAATAATAATAATAATAATAATAAATATAATAAATATATTTTGATATAGATTGTAAAATTTTGTTATAAATTTTTAATTTTTGAAGAAAATGTATATTAATCGAAAAGATAAAAATGTTTGTAAAAATATTGTTATATAATTTAAATTTAGATATAAGGAAAAAAGAATATTAATTAAAAGTACAGGAAATATGTAATAAAATCTTTGCTATGGAATTAATTTCTGTAAAAAAGAAAAATGTTTATTAAATAAAAATAAAAAATGAATATAAAAAATTTTGTGTTAGATTTTAATTTGGAAAAAAAAAAGTATATTAATTAAAAATGATTAGAAAATTTTTGTTATAGATTTTCAATTTTAATAAAAAAATGTATATTGATTAAAAATTGTTTAATAAAAATTTTGTTTTAGAATTTAAAATGTAAAAAAAAAATATATTAATGAAAAATGTTTTTAAAATTATGTTATAGCTTTTAAATGTTAATAAAAAATGTTTGTTAAATAAAAATATAAAACATGATAAAAATTTTGTTATAGAATTTAAATTTAAGTTAAATTAAATTAATTTAAAGTATAAAAAATGATTAATCATAAATTTTGTTATAGATTTAAAATCTTAATTCAAAATGGATTTTAACTAAAAATTTATAATAATAAATTTATTTTGTTATACATTTAAAATTTTTTTAAAAAAATTAGTTATAGATTTTTAATTTTAAAAAAAACTTTATGTTAATTAAAAATATTAAAAATGAAAAAAAAATGTTATAGACTAGAAATTTGAGAAAAATTAGAAAATGTTTAATAAAAATTTTGATATAGAATTTAATTTATAATAAAAAGTGTATATTAATTAAAAAAAAGTTTGTTTATTAAAATTAAGTTAATATAAAAATAATTAAAAAATATTCTATATAAGTAAATTTGAGATATTTGTATAGATAAAAGTAGATAAGTGAATAAGGAATCAATATTGAATTAATTATGAGGAAAAAAAAAACTACGTAATATATAAGAAGAATTAGTAATACTTTTATTATTCGAATTTCAATATCGTGTTTAGTTTTTGTTGTGATAATATATAAAGAAAGGATGACATAGAATCGAGTTAGAATATTGCTTTATTGGGGTGGCGAAATTATAACCGCAGCAAATGGTTATGAGTACAACAGACCTTCCAGAAAGGGTATCGTGGTCGATAGTCGAATGAAATGACAGCGGTTATTGAAAATTTTGTACGAAAAAATTGAGATTGATAGAAGTCAAATTAAATTGAAAGTTTTATGTCAATATCCTATTCGAGATTATGGTGGGTCAGTGAGTTATACAGTAGTACCAATTGATGATGATGACTTCTTACCTGAAATCCTATCAATTCCAAAATATTTTTCCGGACATAGTTCGGTGGAGTTATATGTTGAGATGGAGCCCCTTTCGGAGATACCTGTAGAGGCACATGAGGTGGGTTGCTCAAGTGCTGCCAGGATTTCGAATGTTGGGAGATATACAGAATTGCTGAATGAAGCAATTGAAAGTGGGGCGGCTCCTGAGACGTACACTCATATGAGTGAACAATTTAATTTTGGAGTAATTAGAGATGAATGGGCGCAATATGCATCAATGTTAATAAATGATGTGATAGTGCCACCTCCGAACTATAATGCTCTGTCCCACCATGTGGTCGACCCGGTGCACCTAGTAGCAGCAGACTTTTTTCGGATCCCATAGAGGCATTTGTTGATGCCGAAGATGTAGAATCAAATTCTGATAATGATACTGATGACATGGGGTATGGAACAGATGAAGGGGAAGATATGGTTCGGGGCAATGATGAGATGTGTATGATTTCGTATCTATCTAATGTAGGTGAAGGAGAGAATTTAATTGATGATTTTAATGACTACAACCGACCAGTATGGTAAAATGATGCGACATTAGTTCCACAGGTTGGAATGATTTTCAAAACAAAGAAAGAGGTCCAACATGCTGTTAAATGTTGGACGATCCGACAACATAGATTTTTTAGAGTTCATGAGAGTACGCAGACTACATGGTTCGTTCGATGTTCATTGTACACCGAAAAAAACTGCTTGTGGCATTTGCGAGCAAAGCAGAAAAAGAGTCATGGTTTTTTTGAAATTACAAAGATGAACCTGACACACAATTGCTTCCCCGAGCAGCCTGTCGGAGATCACCCGAACCTTGACTCGAACATGATAAGTCGGTTGGTACAGAATCTTATTAAGGAAAATATTTTGTACAAAGTATCTGATGTTATTGAGGATGTTAGAAGTTACGGAGTCAACGTGTCATATAAAAAGGCATGGATAGGAAGGGAGAAAGCCATTGAGGTGGTATATGGCAACTGGGATAGTTCGTACATGATATTACCGCAGTTCATGGCCGCCTTACAAGCCAGTAATCCAGGCACAGTGGTCGATTGGAGATTCGCGAACGCAATTGGTGAGTGTCCTAATGTTTTTCAGTCAGTTTTCTGGGCATTCAAACCCTGTATTGATAGGTTCCAACATTGTAAGCCCGTTATTACAATCGACGGCACTTTCCAGTATGGGAAGTATAGAGAGAAAATTCCTATTGCTGTGGGCTCTGATGCTGCCGGTCATATTCTGCCATTGGCTTTTGCAGTAGTCGATGAAGAGACTTTGGTGAATTGGTCATGGTTCTTACATTTACTAAGAGTTCACATTATTGGTGACCGCCAAGGCATATGCATCATCTCAGATATGTTGTACACGGACGTCTAACCGGCATGCAGACCAAAAGCCATGATCAACACGACGTATATCAAGTGGTGGATCCGTCCCATCCTGCCACACATGTTGAGAGCGATCTGAAGGTTGCAAGTACAAAACGCTCGAATCTCGTGGACCGGGCTGTAAGTCGTCATAATTATTAGCCGCTCCATCATCAGAATCTGCAAAATATAATTTCATCAGTTAAATTTCTTATCAAAACTACAAAAATTTCAATATTTTACGTTATACTACTTTAAATTTATTCAATTCACAATTACATTTAATTTTATATATTACTTATATACCAATTTTTTAATTATTTTTTATATTAACTTATTTTCAATAAACATACTTTTATTTTATTTTTAATTAATATGCATTTTTTATTATAAATTGAATTCTATAGCAAAATTTTAATGACATATTATTTATAGTTTTAATTAATTTAATTTTTTCATAAATTAAAATTCTATAACATTTTTTTATATTTTTAAATAGTATACATATTTTATTAAATTTAAAATCTTTAACTAAATGGGGTCAAAAAGTTTTTAATCTATAATTTATTAAATTTAAAATCTATATACGTTTTCTATAAATAAAAATTTTTAATTAGTATAACTTTTTTTTTTCCATTTAAATTCTATAACAAAATTTTTCACAAACATTTTTTAAATTAATACACATCTTTTATTAAAATAAGAAAACTATAACAAAACTTTTAATAAAGATTTTTTAATGAATATGCATTTATTTACATTTTAAAATCTATAACAAAATCTATAACACAATTTTTTAATATACATTTTCTACTTAATATACAAATTTATTAAAATTTAAAATTCATAATAAAATTTGCAAAAAATATAAATTTTTAATTAATATAACTTTTTTTCAATTTAAATTCTATAACAAAATTTTTTATAAATATTTTTTTAATTAATACACATCTTTTATTAAAATAAGAAATTTATAACAAAATTTTTAATAAACATTTTTTTAATGAATATGCATTTATTTACATTTTAAAATCTATAACAAAATTCATAACAAAATTTTTTATTAAATATTTTTTTGTTTTATTTAATTTAATTTTTTGTATCACAAAATTTTTAATAAATTTTTTTATTTAATATATATTGTTTATTAAATCTTAAATTTTATTACAAAATTTTAAAATAACATCTCTTACACTAAAATACATTTTTTTTTAATATTTGTACAAATTAACAAATAACCAACATACAAAAAAAATTAAACTAAACAAATAACCAACATCTCTTAAACTAAAGTAACATCTCTTAAACTAAAATGCATTTAAAAAAATTAAAA
The DNA here is from genome assembly GCA_037126225.1 of Dillenia turbinata. NCBI lineage: Eukaryota > Viridiplantae > Streptophyta > Magnoliopsida > Dilleniales > Dilleniaceae > Dillenia > Dillenia turbinata. The sequence continues at coordinate 15,881,668 of JBAMMX010000017.1, forward strand.
CTTTTGTAATGGCCAAATACATATAACCAACATATAAAGCAAAAAATGCAATATCCAAAATAAATATTAACAAATAATCAACATAAAAAAAAAAAAAAAAAACATAACAAAATTTGTAAAGTCTCAACAAAAATACATAAACGGTGGTGAACATACCTTATGTTTGTAATCTCAATGTCGGCTCACCAAATCTACAACTAAAAACAAAAACTCAAACAAAAAAACTATTATTCTAATAAAAGAAATTTTGCAACAGAAAAAATAATATTTAAAGATTAAAAAGACTACTTACAATTTTGGATATCAATTTCAAAGGATTTATATGCGGGAGATTAAATGAGAAAAAAAAAATACAAGTGTTTGGAAAAAAAAAACAAGGGTTTTGCTGGGCCGAAAGAAATGAGGAGAAGTGTGGGAGAAAAGAAGAGGAGGCGTGCACCTTGGGGCTGTCGGGGGTATTTAAAAGCCTGAAGTCGACCTCCTCAATGTCGACTTCAAAATCGATATTGAGGATATCGACTTCAAAGTCAGGAATCCTGCAGGCGTCAGCTGTCAGGTGACAGTCGTCAGAAATCTCTGCACAGTCAGGAATCTCTGAAGTCAACCTCCTGGATGTCGACTTCTTTTTTTTTTTTTCCTTTTTTTTCCCAGACGGACAGTGATATTGGGGCAGATTGAAGTCGACATTCAGGATGTCGATTTTACTAGTTTGGGAAACCGAAAAAAAATCACCCTCTTTACGGGATTTCGTGAAATTTTAACCTTATTTTGAGAAATAACTCTTCACTTCCCCTTTCAATGTACTTCCAAGAAAAAAAGGAATTAGAACAAAGGCCATATGAATGGTGATGTCTGATAATGAACTGGTATTTGTGTATTCGAAAAGGCATTGATCACCATGACAATGGTCAGGAAATATTTATTTTAAAGATGAAGAAAGTGTGTTTGCATGAATTTAAATTTGTGAGTAAAGTGATCGATAATCCATTTTTACTCTAAAAATTTGAGGCCCTCAAATCAATTTTTATTATTTTATTTCTTTAGATGTTCAATTCAGAAAAGGAAAAATATTGGTTCTTCAACCACCGCATTTAGGAATTAAAGATGCTTTATTCTAGTGAAAACCACTCGTATGAACTACACCTCATATCCTGGACCTTGAAATAATCAACTTCTAAGAGAACTAGCTCATTAAAAATGGAATATGTGAATGTAAGAGAAAGTAAACATCCTGTGATTCCAAGGAAGAGAAAGAAGAAAAAGCCATATATAAGCTCAATTGATACAGAATTTCCCTTGTAATGCTGTGTGCAGCCATGATTAACAATTCTTCAAATTAAAAGAAATTCCCCCACCCCAAACACCACCACATTCACAAGCACCAAAAAGAGAGAGAGGAGGGAAGGGACCACCATTGCCCAAAAAAAAAAAAGTTTAGAATAGGAAAAATAAATGAAATAAATCTCAAACCTCCCTAACGAGTAGTCGCCTCGGATTTCTATATCACCCCACCCCCATCCCCCAATTTTCAAGATTTTTCTGTGGTCAATTTTAAATATGTTTTTTTCAACATGCTTTGCCATTTAAAGCCATGTTTTTTGGTGGACAAAGAAAATCATGGACACAAAATGCAAGTGGCAATTAAAGGCATCCTAGGTATTCTTTTGACATGTTGTTATTGCACATCAGTTTTCCATCAAATTTGCACAAGAAGCCACGGTTGAGCATCAAAAGAATCATACATTCCAGCTCCTAGCGCTGCCATAGACAATTCTACTGCTATTGAATGGTTCTTCTTTGAACTCATACAGCATCCTAGGGTGATGAGAGAGCTTCAAGACGAGATTCAAAGCGTAATGGACTGAAAGAAAACAGAGACATTTACCAAACTTCGACTACTTAGACATGATGTAATGCAGGGCAAAAAAAAATAAAGAAGGGAAAGCCACTTGGTTAGTTTGGGAGTTTAGAAAAGAGAAGGAAAGAAGAGATGATGAAATTTTTTTTTTCATCTATTCTATTTGAGAGTTTTAAAAATAAAAAGAATAATATAAACTTTATTCAAAAATAAATAATTTTAAATATCTTTTTAGAATAAATTTGATATATTTAAAAATAATATTTTTTTTCTTCTCCCATTTACTCCTTTTCTTTTCGCTCTTGGGAAAAAAAATTCTTTTATGTTTAAAATCGTCTTATTTCTTTTCATTTTCCCCACGAAATAAAGTGATTTTCATTTATAATCACTTCTGTTCTCAGGAATTCTTTCCATCCAAACATACAAACATAGTGTAAAAGATAGTATCAAAGGAGAGCCTAATACTTAAAATCAAAGCACTACTACTACCAAAAATGTCCTCGGAGTAAGCAATTATTGAATGCTACCTTGACCTAATGATCCAAACTCGGAATTAAGCCCTTTGTGGAAAACCCCTTCGATGGAATATACTCACAAGCCTCCTTGCCGCAGACTGGGCTTTCCGACGAGATTGAGTGACAGAGAGATGGAGACTGAGAGTAGGGGAGTGAGAGAGAGACGAAGAGACTCGATCGATAGCATTGGGAGGAAGAAGAGGGATAGACGAAGAAGAGAGGATGAAGATGACCGGTGGTTGTGGGTGGTGGATGCTGTGGAGGTGGTGGTTGTGTGGGTGGTGGAGGCTTTGCTGTGGAGCGAAGTGGAGGCGTGCGAATGCGAGAGCAATGAGGAGTAAGGAGAAATTTTAGGGTTGGGTTAGGGTTAGAATTATTTAGGAATTTTTTAATTAAAATGTAATTATTTAAAATTTTTAATTTAATGTTTTAATTTAATATTTAAATTTTAAAATACTCATTAATTACTTAAAAATATTTTAGTTTAATATTTAAAAATTTTAAACTAACAAACAAATACTATTATAATGAAAATATTTTATTTTAGTGTTTAAAATATGTTATTAAATAATATTTAGAATAATTCAATATAATAATTATATTCGTGTTTTAATTGTTTAGGTATGCAATTAGAACTATCTTCACTTCAGTAATTTATTATTATTATTATTATTATTATTATTATTATTATTATTATTATTATTATTATTGTTCCTCTATTCTATTTTGGTCTCTAATGATCGACTTCAAAATTTAGGATTGAGATTTGTTATTATCTAATACTTAGAGGATGAGTACAATATTAGATGATAGCTTGCCATTAGGATCAATTGAAATAAAATCTCTAATGCCACCATGAGAATGAGTTTGAATTGGTTTGTCTAATGTCTAAAAGAATTATTTGCTGCCCATGTAGTCTTGCACTTAGTTAGGAGATAGAACATATGATTATACAAATAAAACCCTTTCGTTGCCTATGGTAATACTAAGTTAAGAATTGGTTGAACTCTTTGTTATCAAAAGTGGTTAATTTGATGAGAATTGTAACATTCACTACGTATTCAAACTCATTCGGATACCGAGAAAGGGTATGATAGAGAGGCACCGTTGGAAAGGGTTGAATAGAAAATATAAATCAACTTTAGTCACGAATTTATTAGGTTTGTTGTAAATTAATGATGAATTTAGTTACGAAAATTTAGTCACAAAATTAACTACGAAATATTACTCACGAACTTACTGTTTGTGGCAAATTAGATACAAATATATATTTCCATCGTTTTTCTTCCTCTTTTTTTTGTGACGAATACTCTCTGTGACAAATTAGTAACGAATTTAGCTATGAATATTTAGTCATGAAATTAGTCACAAACTTACTTTTTATGACAAATTAGCAACGAATTTAATCATGAACTTTTACATGGTGTCGCAAATATTGCGACGAATATAATTTGTGACAAATTAGTAATGAAAATTTTGAGGTCATCACTAATTTTGTGACAAATTTTTTTTGTGGGAAATTAGCGACAAATTTAATAATAAAAATTCTTTGTTAGAAATTTAACAACAAAATTAGCAAGAATTCCATGTCACAAAAGTTTGGTGCCATTTGTCGTGAATATTAACCATGACTTTTGTGATGAACACTATATTTCGTTGTTAATAGTGACAATTTTTTTTCATGACAAAATTTATTGAAAATTAGCAATGAATTTTTCTTCATCATTAAGTTCGTCATAAATTAGCAATGAAATTTTTTTATTATTAAATTTCATCGCTAAATGAACAGTTCTTTGTAGTGATAGTCATGCAAAAATAAAGGGATTCAATTATAATTATTCACTTAATTTAACAAAAATATTATTATAGTCATATATAACATTTTTCAGAACCAAATTATTTTTATTGTTCCTTTAGCTACTGTCATCCTATGACACTATCAAGTGGGATCTTAAAGGAAGATGTCTACATAGTAAATACATTCACATTTTCTTCTCCCCCCATTTCTCAAACATACTTGGGAAAGGAATCCAAATCAAGGGTTGTCCAAGTCAACGTTATTCCTAGAGCAAATGTGATTTTTGCAATAGAAGTTAATTTCCCCATTTTTAATAAAATTTACATGTAAAGATGGGACCAATCTTTGTCACTAATAGTGCTGGTAGTTTTCATAAAATTTTGTGAAAAAAAAAAAGATTAAAAACAAATTTAACTCAACCACTTATTGTTAAAAATTGCACGGAATAAAATATTCTACTATAGATAATTAAAAAGAAAAAGAAAAAGAAAGTAGTTTACATATAAATACGTTAACACCTCCTTTTTTTTTGATTCATGGACCGATCGATAACTAAAATCATACTTTAACTGATCGAAATCCTCTTTAAGGGAGCTCTCCTTACATAATTTTTTTTATTTCCAAAATTTAAATCTGAATTTTAATTAAAAAATTTAACATTCAATTAAAAAATTTAACATTCTTTCCGTCATACTAACCGTAGATTGGTGATAACGCCTCTCTTAAAGCAATAAGTATTCAATTATGCATATCCGGACTTATTTTACAATTCTCCAATCAAATTTTAACATCGTACTGGTTATCAAGTCTTCTTTTTTTTTTTAATAAAAAGATATAATCACGCGGTATCAAATCAGAGAAAAGAAATAGAAGTGGGATACCTCATACAATGGCCGTCTAAGTCTTTTAATATGAATTTGGTACTTTAGGGAAACGATTAACATGAGAAATAAATTAATTCACAGTATAGAAGACAAGAAGCATTCAATGATTTTGGTGGAAGGTCACGCCCATGTCTCCGCGATGTGAACATTTTTCCAATATCGTGGCACTTATATCACATTATTATCAGAAAAGTAGGTCTTTACATCCCAAAATCATGATTCAAGAATTTGATTAGTCAATGAATGTGTGTGTATGCACATAACATAGGTAAAAGTGTTTATGATATTCATATAAACACCTCATTGAAAAAATTGTTTCAATAGTCATGCAAAAATAAAGGGATTCAATTATAATTAATCACTTAATTTAACATAAATATTATTATGGCCATATATAACATTTTTCAGAACCAAATTATTTTTATTGTTCCTTCTAGCTACTGCCATCTTATGAGACTATCTAGTGGGATCTTCGAGGAAGATGCCTACATAGTAAATAAATACCCATTTCTTAAAGATACTTGGGAAAGGAATCCCAATCAGGGGTTGTCCAAGTCAACGTTATTGCCAGAGAAAATGTGATACTTTCCCCATTTTCAATACTTGGTACATAAAAAATATGAGAGATTTTCTAATTATTTGTGGAAGAATTCATATAAGTCAAAATTACACTTGCATGCTGTTGATTTAAAATCAAACGATCTATCTTTTATTTTTATAATGAGACTTTCTATACTCTTTTATTTCTCCTTGTTTATATCTTCAAGGCCATATGAACCTTCATGTAATCGAAAAACGAAAATAACAATAATAATCACTGGTACTCATTCAGAACTCTACCGACCTATCCCAGAAGTCTCCAAATGGGCGAGTGTTTTTACCGTTTGCTCCTTGGATTAGGAGCATAAATATGCTTAAAAATTGGTCCAATCTGTCATTCGATTTTTTGTCCATAAGCATGGTGTAGGCATAGAAGTAGCAGGTTCGAGCCCCCGTTGTCTTACCAGTGAGTTGACTTGATCTTCAATTCAATGGATTCCATTTGGGTCTACTGGGGCTTTGTAAAAGCTTATCAATCTGTCTATGACTTTGAGGGTACGCCCACAAAATCCGATGCTGATGTTTACTTAAAAAATTATTCATCCCTATTTATTATTAAAAAAAAATGACTCTACTCATTAAGGTGCAATTTATAAATTTTAAAAAATCTTTATTTGTAAAATTAAAATTTAGTTCTTGCTTTCATAAGTTTAAACTCGTATCATCAAAATAGCCCACGAGACTCCCGCCATTGCTAGATTTAGGTAGGTTTGGATCTAAGTATGTATAAAATAAAATTTAGAAAATAAAAAATGGATGTGCTTATGGAGTCGATGGATTGTGGACATTTTCTAGTCACAGTCTTAAAAAAATAAAATAACATAAAATAAAATTCTACCTCAGGTAATTTTTAAAATATAAGTATGTGACGTCAAGCTTTTAACATCGTATTTTATTAGTTTTCATGCACTAAAAGATTATCCGAAAGTAACAATCAAGTTGCCTAATCTACAGTTATTTGGTAAATGACTTACTGAAAATGATGGTAGTCTTATGTAAACTTGAGGGTGGTGAGGGTGACTTTGGTTACGTGGTCTCTATGTGGGAATAGGAAAAAATTCAATTTTGTATTTACTTACGTAGGTTACAGTGGAAAAATATGAACCATATCTTATCTTCTGCTAATCAAAAGTTTGAACGTGACAACACGAAATTAAATTAAATAATGTGATAGGCTCTGTGTAAACACCTAAGCCAAATGAAGAAATTATGATCATTGGGCCCTGTTAAAAAAATTAAAAAAAAAAAAAATTAAGAATAAACTCACCAACCAAAGATGTTTGGTGTCACTTTGGGGGTCCATTTGTCATCCCTTCCATTCTTAATGGTTTGTTCATGTTTCACATTTTCCTTTTATCTAATCCTCAAATACATGCTAATCCTCACATTTTCCATTTTTCTAATCCTTCTGCGTGCTTCCTGCCCTACGGGGTTAGGGCATCTTGTTTCTTGGGTCGGCTTTGTTTGGGGGGTGGGTGCCTCTTTCTATCTAGGCACTCTTATGGATCCCTCTCTTAGGTCGTGTTGTATTCTCTTGGGTCTGCTTTGTTTTAGTTGAATTCTCTTTGTTTGCTTTTTGTCGTTCTGCTTCCTCTTAGAACCCAAAAAATTAAAAAAAAAAAAAAAAAAAATTCTGAAAAGCAGATTATTTAACGTGAATTTGTATGAATTGAAAACCTTGACTATTTTGATGAATCGAATATATTTTTAGACCAAATTCTGCAGAAAAATACTATTCATTATTAGAAAAAACATCAATATAATTTTAATAACCTAGATGGTAAATTATTAGAAAAAACATGATTTTTTAATGCTTGTTTGTGGCATAGCCATGTGCTTTTTTAAGATTTTGAAACTTCAACTAATTTAAATTCTATGGTTTTTGTTTAAATTTCCCTGATTTGGGTCTTAATTCTGAATCACCAGTCTGGATTGGGTGCAATTTTTGTGTTTGGAGCCTAAGGAAGGTGGTTGTGTGTGGTAGAAAAAAAATGAAGATGTGAGAATCCAAAAAAAAAAAAAAAAAAACTAGGAAAATGGTAGTTTAGAGGAAGTCTTCGTTTTAGTCAGGAAGGGGCAAAGCCAAGGATAAAGGGAAAGTCAGATAAAAAAGAAAAAAAAAAAAGGGTCTTCAAGAGTAGGATACTTATGCATCCAGACCTTTCATAACTTGCTTATTTTCTAGCGACTTAGCTGACAAAACTTTCAATGTGTATACTTGATTAGCAAGAAGCGAAAAACAGAATTCTATCTTTGCGTTTCTGTGCCAAATTTTCCTTTTCTCACATGTAGTTTCAACCCAAATAAATGAAAATCCACTTCTAAGAAAATCAAAAGTCGAGATCAACCTGGTATCAAAATTAGTTTACAATGATAACAACTTAGACTTTTTATCCTAAATTTTGAAATTGACCATTTTAAAGACAAATATAGAAAAGAAAAAAGTTTAAAAATATAAGTGTTGATTTAATTTGTGTGAGTTTTCTTATGTTATTCATTTCTATTTAAAACCATCACCCTAATATCAAAAATCAGTCTATCACTCTAAAACTTCAATTTCAACTTCTGAGTTCAAGTTGAATTTGCCTTCAATATTTTACATTTACCTTTTGGAAGGAACAAATGCAACTACACAAAATGAAGGCCAAGTAAAATGGGTTTAAATAATAAATATGGAAAAAAATGGAAGAGGGGTAGAGGTGTACTCCAGCCGAGTCGATCCCGAGTATTTCTGTGCTCAAAATTGAACTCAATTAATTTTACTTGGTTCGAACTTGATGAATAATAAATAATAGAGTTCGAATTCAACACGAAAACTCGATTATTATATATTATATTAATATATTTATTTTATTTAATTTTTTATATTATAATTATATATAAATATATATAATATATATTAATATATGTGATCAAGTTGTTCGTCGAGTTTTCGACTTTAAAATTTTACTACTCGAACTTTGTTTGATTGTATCACGAACTTGGCTCGAACTTAGTCAAACTTGAATCGAATCAAGTCGTTGACCGAGCAACTCATGAACAATTCAAACTCGATTCGATTCGTGTAACAGCCTTAGGGAAGGGTCTTGTAGAAGGGTAATTTTGAAAAAGGAAAATAGCTGAGGGGTCATGTGCAACGCACATGATGTGAAACACTAACGGTGCCACATTGGGAGAGATGAATGTGATTTGCAAACTTTGGGGGTTGCTTGACCACGATTCAAGTTTAGGGGGATATTTGTTAATACCTTCAAAATTAGAGGGAATTTCATAATTTTGGCCTTTAATATATATTATATGTTATAATAATACAAGTTATCTAATCAACAATTTAATTACATTTTAAATTGAGCTATACTAGAATCATTTCCTTCGATTAAACTTCATATTTAAAAAAAAAAATACTTAAATAAAAGATTTCATGCCATGCGATCGCTGCAATGCCATGGGATGCATGGCATTCTAGCATACTAGAATGTTTTGGGTCAATGTAAGCATCCAAGAATGGAAAGGACAACCAGAGTATATTTGAGTAGTAAAAGGTTATTCTTCAAGTGTCTTTTTTATATTTTAGAGGGAAATGGGGTTGTCTCAGAGATTTAAGGTCTAAAATACTAGAGAGATAAAAAGGATATTTTAACTCTTTTGTACTTTTTTTTTAAACATGTAAAGGGACAGCAATGAATCCCGGGAAAACAAAATAATGGACTGAATCATTTAAGAGTTGCAATAAAAGACACTTCACGAGGCTCCAACAACCTCAACCTGTCAATTGGGGTCACCCACCCAAAACGTCTTATCGGTTTGGTGGTCCGAAAACTTTCAAGGAGCACTCGATGCTTTTTAGGACCGGAATAAAGCATGTTAACTACAAATGCATTTCGATGAAATTGATGTCCACGTGTTAAAAAGCAAATTCACTATTAGATTGCACTAGTTAAGATCAGCACTAATCATGTGCAACTCATATAAGAAGTAGGGCAATCTATCATCCACTTTCTAATTCAAAATCCAACCTCAATCCAATTAGATTACTCGTACTAAGATCAACAATTATTGTATGCAACTCGAACAATTCTACCCGGAGAGAACTCACTCCTCCAAGGTAATGGACTTCTATGTTTATATGTCACAACTCAAAATTTGAATTAGATGATACAAAACTAGATATTTCATTTCTATATATAACCAATTCCGACAGAATCTAGTGTAACGAATTTAGGTTTAAAGTGATTTTGATACTGTAGTAAAAATGACTAAACTCCCACATAATTAGCTTTTAAGATAACAAGAAAAATAAAATTGGCATTAATCCTAACCGTCTGAGAGGTTAAAAATAGGAGAGAAAAGAGAGGAAATAATAATAATAATAATAGAAATATATTAATTCGACAGGTTTACATTCTTTTATGTTTTTTATTCCTATTTAAAATTATTTATTCAACTAAATTATTAATATTCATATCTTTTCAGATAATTTATATCCAAATTTAATAATTTATCATGTATTTTATTAAATTTTTTATATTTATACTCAATTTAAAACATATTTTTTTATTTACCGATTTGTTCAAGTACTTTGAAAAAAAAATTGAAGGTCATTGATGAGTCATGACTTGACTTAGCTCACTAAGAAAACAAATCAACAATAATGGGTTTCTCTTTTGTTAATGGCGGAGGAAAATGACTTAATATCTTGTGGCATTATTATGAGATTTTTACGTACCATAAAAATCTCATTTGAATCGAATCGGGGCATGACTTTAAATCCAATTCGAAAGGAAAATATTTGAAACCCATAAAAATAGTTATCGATCGATATTTAATATTCTCTATAACTATCTATTGAAAGGACTTAATCGCCTAGGCTGTGATTACCTATCGATAGGGTCTCAATCGTTCAGATCTTCCGAATATAAGATCTCAGTCGTCCTGCCAACCGAACGTGATTTATTAAGCAAAAGTAACCGTCCCGATCAACTATTTAATCATAAGTCCATCGAACGAACGAACTCTGAAAACCTCCATTGACCAAACGACCAATCGATAGTCGACAACTTTAACAATTCTAAGAAAAGATCAAAATATCCTAACAACTCCGATTTCCTATTTAAGAGTAGCATTTTTAGAATCTTTCAATTAAAAAAAGGGTTCCTCCAAAAAATGAATGTTCCCAATAGGATGAGAATCACAATCAATTCAGAATATTGAACTCTCGAGATTTCCGAATCGATTTTATAAGAAAAGTAGGGTTGAAACATTCCAACGGCGTATGACTCTTGTAGATATAAAATATCCCAAAATTCTCTAAACTAGGTACGCTCTCTTGTCCTTACATATTGAGCACTCTAATTACAGGAAATTTCTCCCTCTTTGAACTCTCAGTCTATTTTTTTACATTCGAAAACCGCTCTTTCTAATTTGAGCGTCAAATCTCCCCCACCGGAGCACCCTCTGGCGGTTTTTGCAGGTCTCACATTCTTTTGACGGCAGCCGTTCGAGTCAACAAGGAGCCGATATCTGTGAAGCGATAACCCACATCCAACAAATTCTATTTAAATAAACCATTGTCAAAATTTTATTGTAGCATTAGTGTTACGATATTACTAATAGATAGTCGGTTAAATGGAATATGACGCTAGATCTTTAACTAAGATTTTGGATTCGAATTTTGAGAATGAAAAAAATTATATTATGAGAGTAGTCTCTGAAATGGGCCACGGCATATGTCAGACCAGATTAGTCAAACTTTAATTCTGAATAATTGTTGATCTAACACAAAAAAAAAAGAAATTAGTGGTATGAAACTCATCCTTAAGTATATATGTTCATAAACTATAGTTCTATATATATTTAAGTACATAATTTTATAAAAATAAAAAATATTAATATTATGTGAAAATAGTCGATTAATATATTTGATAGATCATTTTGAGTGAGTAGATTAAATTTTTAATTATAATTTTATTTCAATTTATAATTGTATAATGAAAGATTTCTTCTTACATAATTTTGGGTCCACAAATATCTTCTTTTTTTTTTGGGGGGGGGGGGGGGGAGTGTGCTGCCGCCCCCAAACAATTCAAGACATCAAATTCAGGGGGCCATGATAACCATTTTGCACGTACAATTTTTGTTTTTTTTTCAACACTTGGTAGACTTCTGTTTCGTATGTTACTGAGTTGTCTTCTTCCATCTTATCCTTGGAAGGGGGCGAAGGTAGGAAGGTAGCCATCCTTAAACAAAATATTTTATACATACGATTATATTGTGATATTAAATATTAATTATCTTCCCAAAATTTGGAATATTTGTCTTCTCTGAAATCATGGGGAGGTGTCTTCTTCCATCTTATCCTTTGTAATTCCTATGCAGTCAAATGAACCTTTTCTGTCACACTAAGAAAAAAGTCCACGCGGACACAACTTCTACTCTGCTCTTGTTCTCACTCTACAAAAACCCCTCACACCCCACCCCAAAAGCAACCCAACACCTCTCTCTCTCTCTCTCTCTCTCTCTCTTCAAATCACTCTCTCTCGTACTATTAAATTAAGCCATCATCAATCCAAACATTGAACCCATCGATCCCAAAAAAGAAAAAAGAATTCGCCCGAACCACCCATTAATCTATATTCATAATCATTCCACACAAACTTCTCTCATTTACAAATCCTCGCTAAAAAAGCAAATCCCAATCAAGTTATTCTCAAATTCTCTTTTTTTGAAAGTACTGTGTCTTTCCATATTCAGATTCTCAATTTTGCGAAAGATGAACAAAAACAGGAGCAAAGAAAGCAAAATTTTGAGGTGTTTGAAAGCACCAATTAGAGTTCTGGTCAAGGCGAGAGACTTCTATGTAAAAAGCATGACAGATTGTGCAGAAAGGGTGAGCTATGGAAGCATAATGGGGTGTCCAACAGGGCAAATTTCGACGAGTCTGCCTCGAAGCTTCAGCGTCAATTCGACGAAATCTACGAGGCAAGACGATGATTTGAGAGAGCTAATAAGGGCTGCTTCAACTAGGAGTCTCGGAAACAGAGTGGATTTGGATTTGCAAGGGCAATTGAAGTCTCCTAAAAGCAGAGGAGAGTATGATGGTAAGAATAAGGATTTGGTGATGCCAAGGAGTTTGAGTGTTGGGATTGGGAGGATTGATGAAGACCAACCTTGTGAATTTGGAGACGATGCTAACGTCAAGGTGGATTTGTTTAAGAGGAGCAGAAGCTGTGCTGTTACTAAGAGATATAGAATGTTCTGATCTCAAAAAACAGAGCATTTGCCTGGGAAATTAACCAGAGGAAGATATATCTATCATATCTTTGAAAATTAATTCTTTGTTTGTTAAATCGAAGCCCAAGCTTGTAAGTACACTTTCAAGTTCTCTCTCTCTCTCTCTCTCTCTCTCTCTCTCTCTCTCTCTCTCTCTGTATAAAAGTTGCCAGTTTGTTGTACAGGCTGACACCTGGCTGCACCTTGGGAAATGGTTTTGTTTGTCTGTGTGCAATTTTAAGAAGGCATTAGGCATATCTCTCGCTGTCTTCTGTAATTTTTTTTTTCTCTCTCTTCTTTTCCATTTTTTGTATCCTTATAAATTTCCAGCCATTGTAAGTGTATGAAAAATTTGTATAACTTTTGTGTGGTGTAGTGTTTTGTGTTATTTTGACGAAAACAATTAATGTTTAAAAGGAAAATTCCAGTTTTTGGTAAAATATTTTGATTTTTTAATATAAATAACTGTGCTCTCCCATTCTTAATTCTTAGGTTCTCCTCCTCGTATTAATTTCGACAGAAGTTTCCCAACATGGATATGGCGTGCAAGTCAACTATAGTAAGGCCCCGTTTGAAAAATTAAAATTGGAATTGAAATAAAAAATTTTAAAAATCAAAATCGAGAATGAAATCGATATTCTCCGATTTTTCAAATTTTAGGATAGATAATTATCGATTTTAAATATTTGATTTGTATATCTTTTGAAATAAAAATTATATAATTATCAATTTTATTTTTTATAAAATATTTTTATAATTAAAAATAATTTTTATTAAAAACTATGAGAAAATTCTACGATGAGTTAGTATAATAATTTTACGAATTTATAATAAAATTAGTGATGACTTTTGAAATTATGAAAAAAAAATTATGAAAAAAATTATGAGAAAAAAATCCTTAATTAGTGTCTACTCCAAACCCTCCCCTTTTATATCAAATGCGGCAGCCGCTCACCGGAAAAAATCCCCCCCACCCCTGACCTCCCCTCTCTCCTCTCTCCTGCCAAAACAATGAAACCTCTCTCTCTCTCCTCTCTCTTCTCCCTCCACCCCTATCTCTCCTCCCTCCTCCAGTCCTCCTTCCTCCACCACTTACCTCTCCAATCTAGGCCTCGGCTACACCATACCCATCGCTCTTGGCTTCAGCTTCACCATACCCATCGCTCTTAGCTTCCGCGGATAATTATGGTCGCCGAAGACAACGACGACAGTGAGAGCAATGGAAGAGAGAGAAAGAGAGCGAGTTATGTGATAAATAGATTTCTATCGAAACTCATCATTTTATTTCAATTTGAGATTTTATTTTCATACATTCATTTTTATTTCATTAACCTAAATAATTTATTTAGAATTTAATCTCTTTTCTAATTTTCATATCCTTAAACCAAACACACCTAAATAAGAGTTCAGAAGACATATTTTTCAGCATTTTATAGACTCTTTTTATTTTATTTATAAAAAAAAATCTATTATTTTATTTTATCAATTATATTTTTAATTTAAACAAAATAAAATAGATTAAATCCAAACGCAACATTGTACCTGAAAATATCAACCTTGATTATTTTTCACAAATTTAAGCACCGATACATGTTCAATGTGGTGGGTTTCACCAGATTTTAAGGCCAAACTATACAATTTTTTTTTTTACAAAAAAAACAATGGAAATATTCAATGAGCTAGAGAGATATCCAAATAGAAGATACAATAAAATAAATTATCTAATTATAATTTATGTATTGATGGTTTCTAAAAATAGAAAAATATAATGTCACGGCGACATGTATGCTTTTATCACATTATTAAGGCTAAGCAAATCAATGAATACCACGTTCTACTATTGCATATAAATAAATAAATAAATATTTTGTAATATTGAAAAATCACGTCACTAAAAAAATAAAATAAAATAAAATAAAATAAAATTCTTACCATATTAAAAGATTTGTTGATAGGTATGGTTTTTTTTTTTTTTAAATGGTTATTCTTGTAATGTTAAAATGCCCAAACAAGATGCAGCTATATTTTATTTTTATCAATTTATCTGAATCCTGAACAAAGATAATTCTTATTTATTTGTTTATTTGCTCTTTGAAATGGGGATAAGGCAGATAAGGGTGTTGATGCAAAAATTCATTAATGTAAAAAGAGGTTGGATCAAATATACTAATAATTGAAATATCCTTTTATCATAAAATCAGACTTCAATTTACAAAATTATATAGTTTTTGGGAAAAAAAATACTTTAACAAAATTGAGGTAAATTGAGACAGATAGTGATTTTCAAACTGCGTCCAAATTTCGAGAAATAATATATTAATTTGAACTCCATTTTATCAAAATTTTGTACATTTTGACCAATTTTTGTTCTTCCAATAATTATGCGACTCACTAAGAATTTCATTGGATATTGATCTTAACCCTAGACAATTCTTTTTTTTTTTAATACTTAATAACCGGCATCTGAAATTCTTAGTAATCAAATTCGAGCATTTGTGGAGCTCAATTTAGAGATTTGTTCTCTCAGTATCTATTTTTTCATTCCCAATTCTCAAATTTGAGATTTTGGTTAAGAAAATTTAATATCTTATTATTGAATTCACAAGTTGTTAGTTAACCCTAAACAAGTTCAAACATTTTTTTTAACTGAGCAGTATCCAATTTTCGTTCGACTAATTCGGTTTAAGTACTGTGATACTTATTAAGGGGTTGACTCTCCCGATTCTTATTTTTTTATTCCTATGGATCTAACCTTGAATTTATAGTTAAGAAAATATAATACTCTACATGGGAGCTTGGCCGAGTTCAAACATGTTGCATACAACTTCAAGCAATTTCATCACAAAGGCATTGATGTAAAAAAGTTCTATTCAATTATCTTTGAAGGATATTACAGTAGATTTCAAACCCCTAAATGGGTTGACGATCGCCTTGACATGAACTTTTTATTTTTATTAATTTGGACTTTAAACTTTTAATCATATAAGATTACTTTTAATTATTAAGGTAAATATTTGAATCAAATTATTGAATACAAAAACATATATAGTATTATATATGACTTTTCTTGCTACCTTTGGTTTTATCATTAAATTCAGTAAAAAGCAATAGCTGTTCCAATGTTGTTACCATCGATACTTTCTTTTCTTTTAAATTGACAAGCTGTTAAATCACGCATGCAACATTAATACACAACTATGTTACAGGTATAGTTCCTCCTTTTGTCGCCACCAAAAGCTTAAATAAACAAAAACCATTTTTAAAATTTGAAAAAATCCATCAGCATCCATCGTCTCAATATATATATATATATATTTTCTATGCTACAGGTTGCACTATGGACCTCCTATCTCTTTTTTTTTAATATCCACTACTAATATCCGGAGTCATACTTGATTAATTCGATTTGAACATCTATGAGGGTTTTATTTAAAGGATGACTCTTTCAGTATAGTATTTTTTATTTTTAAATTTTAAATTCAAAACTTAATTAAGAGATTTAATATTTCATTCTATTAAATCGATTGCCGGCCAGACCTCATCTTTCTTTAATTGGAAATGATCCAAAAACCCACCCACGCCAAGTGATATAGATTATCCTGTAATAATCCAATTGGCCACTAATCCATTGCTTCAAATTTTGCACATTATAATCATCACGAGCTAAGATTAATGAGGATATTTATTGGATTAGCCCAAGCAGGCTTATCTAAACCTAATCATGCAAGTTCATAAGAATTACATTTTACAAACTCTTAACTAAATCAAACGCAAGATCTAAGCAGTGTAAATGGCAAACTTTTTTAAACATTGGAGACAATTTTCCTTGGTTCAAACTAAGAATTTTGTTTCGAATAATTATATGACGAGTTGAAATTCTTATTTTTAACGAATGTTCATCAGTCATGTCTCGCTATGCTTTCTAATAAAAAAGAATTCTTGAAAAAATTTTAATTCTATAGTTAATAATGTAAATAATTTTTTAATTACTTTCAAATTATTTCTAATTAAAAAGTTTTGATTGGACTCGACAGTATCAAATCAGACGGTTAAATTCTCTTAACTGAAAATAATTTGAATTGTATTGACCTGCAACTGGCATGATCGATCAATCCCTTAGTTAAAAATAATTTAAATAAAAAAAATTAATTAAAATTTTAAGCTCAAAATTAGGATTTTCTCAAATTCCATCACGGGAATGAAAGAAATCAAGTTTCTGCTGATTCACATGGATCATAGCTAGAGACCGACAAAAACCTACGAAAGCCTAATGTCATGCGTGTGAAAGTTATAAATGGGGTTGGTAGACCATCTCTATAATACCATAATTTTTGGTGCTGCCTAATTTATATTTTTTAAACATCTATGTTTGAGATGCATTCGTGGTTATATGATTTTCATTAAAATAATAATAATAATAATAATTGGGTCGCCAACTGTGTGACCTTTCCTCTATATGTATACAATGTAGTTTCGGGCCATTACTTAACTATAAAGTATCTGACTTAATGAAAAAATATAATAATTCATTTAGTAATAGCCCACTAAGAGTGCACACAATAAATACATTTGGTGGCTTTGAAGCCCACAAGCACTATTCAGACACACCCACCAACCATTATTTGTGGGGACATCAAGATCCCTGTTTGGCCACGGGCATGGGGTGCCATGAGCATAGGCAATTTTTTTTTTTTAATGCTTTTTAAATGTGGTTGTGACATGGAAATTAAAATGCTTGTAAATGCAATTACGAGTTCAACTTTTTCGAGCTTTCTTCGCTTCTCTCTGCCATTGCTATTACAAAAAAAGGTAAATGCTTGCAAATTGGGGTTGGTGCTCCTGTATCCATGGGCGTAGCCGCGTGGGAATGGGTGTAAGCATGCCAATGTGGCGCCTATTCCGTGCTTGCCCTGGTTTGCGCCCATGGTGTCCCACCCTCTTGCACCTTTCATTGCTCGCTTAACTTGCCCCATGTTTCAATGCTTTCTATCACCTCTCGACCCACAAACCTACCCATCAACCCCATTTGGATAGATGACTCGGCCCTTGATTTAGCAAACCCCTTGGTTTGTGTAGACAAGATTCGTTCATTTCTAAATGATTCTGAACCGAATTTGAAACGGGAACCACCAACTCACTTTTTGACTCTCATTCTTAATTTTTGGAATTAGAAACAAAAATTGAAACATTTAAAGAACCATGGAACCAGAATCGAAAACTTTAAAGAACTTTAAAATTTCATGAGAATCATTAAAAACTATGAAAAAAATAAATAAATCAAACCATCAAATTGAAATCAAGCAAATCATTCTAGAATCAAAGCTAAACCAAAACATTCTTGTTCTGAAACCGAAATCATTATCCTAATTTTGGTTCTTACCATACCAAATTTATTTATTGTGGTTCTATTCTTGTTCGGTTTGAAATTTTGAGCATGTTTACTTTTGTGTCATTACCAAAACTATTTAATACTTAATTATAAAGGGGAAGGACATTTTTTTTTAATCTACATAACCAATTTTCCTATTGACTAAGTTGGTGATTTTGAGAATACAAAAGCAAATGGGTCAAATCAAATTTTTCTATCTGAAAAATTATAAATAAAGTTTATTTCTTAGGAGTCATATTTCCTTGAGGGTAGAGATATATTAATCAACCTAAAATGAATTTTCTAATCTAATCTATAAATATGCCATGGCTTCTCCTTCAAGTTAGAGTTTTGAAGTTCACGAGGAAAGAACAAGAAGACATTTTAATAGTGAATTGAGTATCAGTGTGTGTCAATATCTAGTAAATTTACTCTGTATTTAGATTACTTTTGAACAGTTATGGTTACAAATATTCTTATTTTTGTCAGTCCTATGAATATATGTTTTATTTACAAGAAAGCTTTTGAAGCCAGCTCGTGACAAAAAATTAAATTGAAACAACATTACGACATTCGCTTGAAGAAGACGAAGTACCCGCGCCAAGAATAACACCCCACAAAAACAATATAAAGCAAGGTCTCCGTCCCCAAAGGAACAGTGAAGTGACAATAACCCCTCTCCTCCAATCCCATGATCCAGATTCGATTCCTATTATAACTAAAAAAATAAAAAATAAAACAAAGTCTCCTTGGAGTTTGAAAACCGAGCTTCCAAGAGAGATTACTACGATGGTATTAGAAAATTTTAATTGAAGTCAATTTGTCTCAATTTAATATGTAACAATTTTTAATAAATAATTATATATTAATAGAAAATATGAAATTCTATAAATATAATTATCTGAGTGAAATAGGAATGAAAAAATAGGCGTCAGAAGAGCCAACTTTTAAGTGGATTCCAAAATACTCAAACCGGATTAGTCGAATAATCCGGATATCAGTTGATTAAGTTAAAAACAAAAAAAAACAAAAAATGTCTCTATGAAACAAGTTTGAACTATCATTTATTGATAACTTTTTCTATTTAATTTGAATCGATCTAACATTATCTTTCCCAAAAGGGGCTGAATATTTGCATTCATAAGATATTGTTATTAAAAATATTATCTTAGGTCGGATTAGGGGTTTGTAAGCCATTAAGCATGCTTAATTCTCATTGACTTGCCTACAAATGAAATCTATCTGGATAGTCCTTTTTTTGGTGGGGGAGAAAGGGGGGGGATGTGTCTATCCACAAGGAAGTCCGAGTACCTCCATTAAATTCCCCTTCACATGCTATGCCTACCCAAAAAATAGCAAGGGAAGACCCCCTCCCAAATTCCGTTTGGAAAATGTCATTTCAAATTTTCAGTGACCACTTTTCTCCCCCTTTCTGTTTGTGTAGTTTGACCTTTTGCAAAGCAAAGCAAAGTAAGCTTTAAAGAAAGAAAAGAAAAAGATAATACAAAGACAATGCCGTTCCTCATTAATGACATCATTTGTCAAGCTCTCCATGTTTGTCGATTGCAGCTCTAGTTTGAACAGAGAATTCATTTCCTCTTTTTTCATAAGATAAACCAATCAAGAATACTTACTTATGTAAAACTATTTAACCCTTTAAGTTATTTGGATTTTGACCCAGCATTTCTCAATAACATATGTATATGTTGATATCTATAGCAGCTGCAGCTCTCCTGTGCTCTGCGCAGCAGGAAACATGGGGTAACACCGGGTCTAGTAGTGTCATGTCATGTTCCATTTTGCAGTGTTAGATTAGAAGCTAAGAAATTCGGAAGACTGGGTAGCCTTGATTTGGTTTGGTTTGATTTGATTGAAGTGGGAAACCAACCTAATAGAAAGGACAAATATCATTCCCTTGATTTCTTCAACTGGTATAAGGTCTTGTCAAATAGTTTATTTTTTGATTTTTTTTTTTAAATTGCCATTTTCTTTCACAAAATATATAAATTTATCAATTTGCCACTCCGATTTGATCCAAGTGCAATTACCGAGACAAATGAACCAAATCGTGGATAGCCTGTCACTCAACTCTTATCATTCATAAAGAATTTTTGTGATATTTTGACAAATTCTACATATTCACATAAAATTTTTGTCATCGTTGAGAAACTTTTATCAATGAAAGAAAATAAGATATAATATAAGATAAGAATAGGATTAAAAAGAGAGAGAGATGATTTCAAACACCCACATGATAACTATCCTTTGTTTTGATAAGACAACTTCGTTTCATATTTATTGATATTCAGTTGATCTATTAATTAAATATTAATAAATTTTAAATAAATTTTTAAATTTATATTTTATATACGATAAAAACAAATATTATTATCTATATAAAATAATTGACAGTTTTGACTTCAATAGAATGCACATGCCAACCTTTTTCTTGCCCTAATTCAATTTCTTCTCTTCTTCTTCACGTGAAGTCTGTTCATAACGTGGCCGACAGCTATCTTCTCCAAAATATATGGTCCAACTTATTGAAGGGTAAACATGGGGCGAAGACAAGGCATACCCCAAATTTTTTAAAAAATATTTTGTGAATTAACAAATTATGTATAATAATTTTTTATGCAGATATATATTGTCCCACTAAAATTTTATTTGATATGTATTTTTTTCTTTAAAAAAAAAATTGTAGAGATGTTGGTGGTCACTTTCACTATCTTACCGAGCAAAGGGATAGAGTTTTCTTTTTTATTTTATTTTTTAATTAGAGATATATGAATCTAAGATAATACTATAAAATAAATATCTCCTACCTACAAAATCATAAAATAAATCATAATTACTATTAGAACTCGAACCAACTCTCTCGAAAAAGATTATCAAATACATTAATTGTCTGACTATATCTATTTATATATAAAAAATAATTTCTATATATTAATTTTTAAATTCTTATAAATATTAATGATTTATCGTTAGTTTTGATACAATGTCTTAAATGATAAATTTTCTAACTCTCACGATGAACAAATCATATGTAATTTATTAGTTTTTTCATATTTTTATATGGTATATACCAAACATCTAGAGTATATTTTACAAGTAAAAGAACTGATTTTTGAACATTTTATGTTAAAGATGTATATATTAAGTCTGCTTGATGTTTCTAGGTTGATCCCTACAAGAAAGAGAGTATACATGCACTCACAAATTTTATAATATCATTTAAGTTGCCATTGGGTATAATATCTATTTTTGAACATTTTCACAAATAAATAAAAATATCACCTTCTCATTTACTTCCCTAATGACTCGAAATGTTAAAATCTGTGACCAACTTTGTTACTAAATAAATAGTTCTACACTCTTAACATGAACTTAATTCAACTTATTTTTATTTTATTTTCATTATAATAGTTTTTAATTAAAGAAAAAAATTATAAGAAACATAAAATTTTACGGGTAGAAGTTAACTTTTGTAGGAGCTTGGTTTTGTGATTGTGAGGGCTTGGACCGTCTAGAGCAGTCCATTGGCTTTGGGGAAATCCAAAGGCCAAATTTGAATCAGGACACTATCCAATGGCATTCGATCTCAAATCATAGGATTAATGAAGAGGGTTGCGATCACTAAATTATCTCTTTGGGAATAACTATCCATTCATTTTGACACTTGGAATAGCATGCAATGGAATGATACAAAAACACATAGACCAACGGATAGATAACTTAATAGATAAGGTGTTAGATTTTTTAACAAAATCTTGAGTTCAAAACTTGAGAATGGAAAAAACTATATTTGAAGAGTTGTCCTCTAAATAAGATCTCGTAGACACTTGAATCAAATTAGTAAATTATCACTCCAGATACCGGTGGTTTGGTACCAAAAAAAAATACACATGGATAGAAAATCTGATAAAACTAGAACACCAGAAACTAGGTTTAGTTCAAAATGGCAGCAAATGCCCTCAATGTGCAAAACCTAGTAATACTCTGCTCACTACTATTGGTTTCAGGCCATGGAGTTTCATTCTCAAACATCAAAGAATCCTTACTAGGCTTTTATTGTTCTCTTCCATTCAAATTTCAAACTGGGTACTACTACTTGTAATAACATTTTTTTGGGGGGGGGGGGATGGAAATGCATTTAATTAATGGACATTTTCATGGTACTGACTGATGATGTGAAAATCAAATGAAAGAAATGGTATTTTAATGCAGATATAAGGGGGTGGGTGAAAGAGAAGATGTGCAGCTTTTCTATTACTTTGTTGAATCTGAATCAAACCCCAGAAAGGATCCACTGGTGCATTGGCTCACCGGAAGCCCTGGTTGTGCTGCTCTCCCTGGTCTTATGTTGGATGTTTGTAACTCCCTTTTTTTCTTTTGTTTTTTCTTTCATTTATTGTATAAGAGGATTACAATTCAATTCAAAGCCAACTTGTGACCATCATCTGAGTGTAGAATATACGCGGAGCCAGATAGAAGGAAGGGTGGATAAATAAAAATAATTTAGTTAATTTTTATATGTCAAATAAATATTTTTTTCATTCAATTCAAAATATTATCCACATAAAATTGTCAGTCGATCCATTATATGTTATTCTATTCTATAAAAATATTTTACCCTCCATTGTCCTTGGATCTGGCTCCGCTAATGATGCTGATCAAAAAAACAAAAAGACCCAATTTCTGACCTGAGTGTATTTTTTTTTAATTAGATCATAACAAAGCAGTTATAGCAGTTTTCTTAAAACTTGTCGAGACATACTTAATTAAATAAAAAAATTAAAAAAGGAAGAAAAAATCTGAATTCATCATAAATGAATGCCAAGATTTTCATAGTTAGAATTCCTTTGATATGTTTTTAACATTTTGTAGGTCCATTTCATTTTAACATGCTCGAGTCCAATGGCAGCTTACCAACATTAGTATTGAATCCACATTCCTAGACAAAGGCCTGTACATTTTTCTCGTTTAGGTTTTAGTTTTCAAATGGTTATTCTTTTCATTATGCTTGAGCATGGGGCCGCCATGCCACATTCGACTGTTTCCATCCTAGAAATCGGACCAATGAATTAGATTCAAGGCCCATTCTAGTACAAGGTTGCACCGACGCCGAGCTACTAATGAGATGCAAAATGATATTAGACGAATTAAATGAATCACAAAAGAAATTGATCAAATCTTATGTAATAATTCATCTCAAGAATATGTTGATCAATTTTTAATAAAATTATCAACATATTTTTCACTAATTCAAATAA
This sequence comes from Dillenia turbinata, assembly GCA_037126225.1. NCBI lineage: Eukaryota > Viridiplantae > Streptophyta > Magnoliopsida > Dilleniales > Dilleniaceae > Dillenia > Dillenia turbinata. The sequence continues at coordinate 15,905,236 of JBAMMX010000017.1, forward strand.
ATTTTTAATTAAAAATTTATCAAAATATATTGATGTAGATTGTCACAAAAAATTTAGCCTATTTTAGTTCATAAGTTATTTGATCAATCTAACATTATTTAACAAGTGGCGTAATTTCAAATTTGGTTGTAAAAGGGTGAGTAAATTTAAAAGTTTAGGCCTAAAAGCTAAGGCGAAACAGATTGGGTCGAGTGGGTTGCCCAGCTATGCTCTGGGCTAGTCCTAAATGTTTGAATTTTTTATTTTTTTTATTTTTTTTTGTTAGTCTTGGACTCGGTCCATCACTCTTTGTTTAAAATTTCATATCAATTAATCCGGATTGACCCGATTAAGAACTCTCTTAGGGGGTAGGAGTTTCCTAACGTAGTTGACTTTATCCCGAAGTCGCGAGTCGAACTCATAATCTTGATTAAGGAGTACAGTGACTTATCAACTACAACAACTGCCCGTTGATCTAAATATTTGAATTTGATGATCATTACAATATTGGTAGGTGTCTAAAATAATATTCTCAGATGCAACAATTGGTACTGAATTCTCCTATGCTAGGAGCTTGCAAGGTTTCAAAACCGGAGATAAAGTTAAAATTGGGATAAATTACATTTTTCCTCCAATGGTTTGGTCAAAATTCATATGTTTTTCCTATGGTGGAAAGATATCAATTGATGTCCCTATGGTTTTAAAAAGTGTGGAATGCAAACGGAAAAAGTTGTAAATAATAGAAATTTAACAGAATCTCGTAAAAAACCGATTATACCCCTTTGAAAAGGTTATTCTTTTCAAAACCCTAAAACACACTTTACTTCTTTCCATTCAAGAGAGAGAGAGAGAGAGAGAGAGAGAGAGAGAGAGGATGAATGACGGCGATCGAACATTTTTGTTACTTTTTTTTTTTTGAATTGAGAAACGGAGATCGAACAACCATCATCGTACAGTTGAAGAGAGATCAAAGATACTATCATGTAAGAAATTGTTTTTTTTTTCTTTTTCTCCATCTAAGGGTTTTGCTTTTTTTCTAAATTTGAATTTTTAGTGACAGAAATAGAATGTTTCAAATAATTTCAGTGAGTGAGAATATTATTTGTATATTTTTGTTTTTCATTTAAAGCACATTTTAGACACTGGTTGAAAACTTAAAAGTTGCTATTAGCAGGATCCACTGGAGGGAGATTGATGTAGAAAAATTTTTGAAAAGTGTAGATAAATGTAGTTAAGGGATTTTTTTCCTCAAATTTTTAATTTTTTCTGTAAAGCACTTTTAGGGTTTTGATACATTATTATTTTGAATGTAAAACAATATTTGAACTGCATATAATGTGGGGATGTTTTGAATGTAAAATAATTTCTTTTTATCTGAATAGTGGATATATCATATTATGGATTTTTCCCTGTGCGATGATGTGTAGTGTTTTTCTATTTTTTTTATGCGTGATTCTATGGTATTTATTTTCTCTGTAACTATATTAATATTTATATGTACCTTTATCTTTATACAGATTTCTTGTATCAAAATGGGTAAAAAACTGCCTGTTAGAACTAAGATTGGAATGATAGATATTAAGTTTTAATATGAAGGGAGATTCATATGGAAATCTAATCTATTATACCCAATAAAATACACAGAAGATAGATTTATAATACTTAATAGTTATCCTAGAAATAAATTATGTTAGAGTGAGTTAGATATCATGTGTAATTCATTCTCTGATAAGAATCTAGGTGAAGTTAAGTTGTATTTTAAATTTCCATCTTGTGGCATAGATATGGGTATAGTTGAGATAAACAGTGAGGATGATATTAAAACTATGTTAGAAACATATGAAAATGAATTTGAAAATAACTTGTATGTGGAAAAAGGGGTAAAAAGTAAGCAAGTGGTGTCACATTGTTGTGGGTCCAGAAGGGAGAACTTTAGAGCATAACAAGTTAATGTTGGTGAGCAGGATGATGCATGTAGGCTTTCTAGAAATAATCAAAGTGGTCCAAAAAAACGTGTGAAAAACATTGGAAAAAAATTATTGAAAAAAGAAACTGCCAATAGAATACCTATAAAAAGTGATGATGATGACAGTTCTGTCGCTTATAACAAAGCAAAATGGCTAGAAGAATGGTTTGAATGCTCAGAAGATGAGGATATCTTTGGTGGTTTAGGGAAAAAAAATTCAGGTGCTAAATGTTAATGAGTCAAACCATGTAGATGAAGGAACCCAGCCACAACAAGAGGTGGGGAATTATGATTTAGATGAAGTTTGGAATGAGACTGATGGTTTAGATGAAGTATGGAATGAGACTGATGGTTTAGATGAGGAAGATTTGCTACAGAAAGTCACAAGTGATGATGAAAGAGGGTCAATATATGGATCAAATCTCCCAAACTTTGATCCTGATTTTGAATTCCAAAAAACAAACTTTGAACTCAAAGTAGGTTAGAAATTTACAACTAAAAAAGATTTTAAGGAAGCTTTGATTGAGTGACATGTCCGAGAAGACTACACATACAAGTATCTTAAATATGACACTCATAGAATTACTGTAACAACTACGAAGGGTTGTTCTTGGAGGCTACACACTAGTCAAATTCAAAAGGAGAATACTTTTCAAATCAAAACTTTGAAAGACAATTATGAATGTGGAAGAGAATATAAAAATGGTCATGTAAATGTTAGATATCTAAGTAAGAAATTTCAGAGTTATTTTAGAGATGATCCAGGCTGCAATTTGAAAGGGTTGCAAAATACTATTAGGAGAGAAGTAATGTAGATATAAGTCCGAGGCAAGCCTATAGAATGAAGAGACATGCATTGGAGAGAACTGATGGTAGATATAAGCTATCATGACTTCTATGCATTATTTGGATAATTATGAGAGGGTTAGAATAGATGAATTCTTCTATGCATTATTGGTAGACATAAGGTGTTGATGAATCTATTGTCTTAATCCCATCCACCAGAAAGGGTCTACCAGTTCACTGCAAGAGGTGTTTTCAAGCAGATCATAATTTCAGAATATGTAAAAATTTTATTCACCCTAACAGCAAATTCAACAAGGTTAGCAATTCTATTTTAATATTATTTCATTCAATTATTTTGAATATTTTATCATGTTGTTGATATCAATTTTTTTATTGATTTAGACACCAACTGGGTCCACTATCTCTTAGGAAGTTTGGAGTAGTTTCAATGATGGGGATAGAGTTCAATATGCATCCAGGACTCCAATATCACAAGCAAGTATTAATGAATCTGGACCATCCAGACAATTACACAGGAGTACAAGGATTAGGAAGACACAAAAAAATCTCCTGAATTTATTGATCTGATGGCCTTGTGTGTGAAGTTTGTATATGATGTTATTGGTGTTTGGAATATTTGTTTGCTATTTGAAGTTTGTATTTGGAACTCCAATTTATATTTGAGCAATTCAACACTTGGCATTTGGAACTTGTATTTGATATGAACAACTTATATTAGGAACATGTATTTGATATAAAATTGGCGTTGTTGATTTACAATAGAATATAATGTTGAATTTAGCTTCAGAATCAACATTCAAATTTCAACTTACAAAAGAAAAGAAAACAAGAGGAGATAACAACCATATCAAGTACAAAGGAAAATACGACCAACATTCATAGTAAATAACAATTCAAACTCAAAATTGGTCCAAAAGAGAGTCCAAAGGAGAAATTACAACTCAAACATTTTGTCTGACTTGACTTTAGAATCAAAATTGGTCCAAAAGAGAAATTACAACTCAAATGTACCAAGTAGATAACAACCAATATTCACTTTGCACAACAAATTATAAGTGACAACAAAGCCACTGCAATGGAGATAACCACAAGTCTCTTGATCAAACTCAAATTTCTTTCCACACCTTGTATCCATGTCGAATCATACCCATCTTCATGTATTGCACTATCAATATTTGGACTCTCAAATGAGCTACCAGTACTCTAAGAACTCATATTTGCTCTGCTGTTGTGCGTCAATGCTTGTACCTTTTTCCTTTCTCAAGTTATCAATTGATACCACTACATTCATTTCTTTCATAAACAAAGTATAATAACCCCTTTGAAGGTTTCTCAGATTCTACTGTCTTTAAAATAATTCTGTTGCCACAATCACACCTTCAATGCTGGTATCTGGGTTCTCTTGGTCCTTCGTCGGTGTTTGAAAAAGACATTCTGAATGGATGTTTAAGAAAATCTGGGCATAATATGAAAAAGAAAAAAACACACACACACATTACACCACGAAGAAGATTTGAAAAAAAGTGTAAAGCCCCAAAATCTCAGCATAATATTTTATAAAAACACGAGGAGATCTAGGCATCAGATACTACCGTTCAGTTCTACCTGCATTCCACACTTTTTAGAATCATAACAGTACAAATTGATATTTTTTCATCATATGGGAGGTATGCAGATTTCGGCCGCACTACGTGGAGGAGAACAATTATTTATCCTTAAAATTATATTGACCATTTTTTGTTCTTTTTTTATTATTTTTTTATTTTCGATATTAAGAATTATATTCTGATTAATTCAATTTAAATGTTTATAGGGTCCTATCTAAAGATGATTTTTTCAACGTATTTTTTTTATTTTTAAATTTAAAATTTAAAATTTAATTAAAAAATTTATCTTACCTTATTGGGCCGATTCTCTCTTGATATCCTTTTCTTTTTGTTATCGGTGTACTGAAGGACTTGATGAGGATCATAATGTCCTTCGATCTTCAAAATGCATCATGAGATTGGAAGCGATGGTTGTAGTTAATGTATAGATACACAACAGGGTACTCAAAACAGTTCGTAACTGTGAAGTAAATGTCATGTATAGAACTCCCAACGAGGAATGTTTTGCCCTCCTTGTGGGCCCACAATAAACGCAGCGTTTTGTCAATGTCCCCTAATTTCTTTTTTGAGGAACAGAAAGTGACTTTCGAAAATGCAGAGTTTTTGCCAAATTGGCTTCTCGAGGGAGAGGTCTCTGAATTCATCTCCTGATTTCAAAAACGTGAGTTCTGAACTTTTGAGAATTCGAATTCGGAAATTCAATTCTTGGATTGAGAAATGCGCAGAAATGAGAAGCAACGACAATTTCATGAAGCCCTTGTTCGCATGCTTTATCCTCCTCCCCCATCGCCTCCTCAAAACCAAGTACCTCTTTCTTTCTCTCTCTCTCTCCCCTTTTGAAAATCTTCAATTGTATTTACAAACAAATACTAGCAGGAAGTGAACCAACAAGTAAACGATTTGCGCGAAAGATTAATCGTTCATGGCACTCCAAGTGTGGATGATTTAGAAGACGGTGGAAGCTCTTCGTCAGGTGAGGAAGACGGAAGATGCGATTCAAACAAGCTGACGAGGTCGCAGAGAAAGAGACTTCGCAAGAAGAAGTTAAAGGAAGCAAGCGCCCAACGTAGGCGATTCATCGGTCCGCTATTACCTTCCTCTGCGAGCACCGACAATCAGAGCAACCTAAATAATGAAGAGTCCCCCTATGTTCGACAAAATGCTTCAGAGAAACTTCCCAATATAACCGACTATGATACGCCAGGTAATGATATATGTGTTGATTTGGTACAAGAACTTCACGCTTGACAAAATGAAATATAAAATGTGCAAAAAAAAAATCATATTTAGGAATTATGCAAGGAAAAATGTATGTGGGTTCTACATAATTATTATGTAAAGAACAAGTTCTGATATTTACGAATTTCTTCTCCTACAAAAGTTCATGAATTTTCTAACAATAACTAATATTTTGAGTGAACCCTTTGGATTTGGCTTTCTCTTCTCACTAATTTTTTTTTTAAATGAGAATTTCATATTTAATCTCCCAAAAAAAAAATTATGTTCTTTTTTGCCATGGGGGGAGGAAGAAAAAGATATGAAGTGGCTTTTGCATGTAACTTTCTATATGGATAGAATCCTACCTTCATCCACTTATAGGTTTGAATTTTATTTTAAAAGTAACTGACTACAATTAAAATTTACACAATTACTGAGAGTGAATTTAAATTTCAGATTGGAGATTTATAGTTTTGATCGATACTATATTAGTTCCGAGAAGTCTTACTATATACTAAATTGAGTTTTTCCGTCTAAATGTGGAAGCAGGTGCATCAGATTTGGCTGAGGTAGATGAATCAGGTGGCACGATTGCCACTTGTTTCAAGAACAAAGCAAAGCATAGAAGAATGGCCAAAAAGCTAGCGAAGGACAGGTTGCAGAGCTCCGTAGTTGAGAAGAAAACTGATCAAGGTAGTTCTTGTTGCAACAATCAACAATCTTGAAATTTATTCCTAAATAGAGACCATCTTGTGTTGTCTCATATCGAATATTTCTGAGAAAGATATGCAATGTTGCACACATTTTACAAGATAGAGAAACCGAGTGCAAGTGATAGACTGGTTACAGAGTTAGTTTTCGAGACGGGCAAAGTTTTAAAACTTGCGTTTCTTGCGTACTTAATCTGTGATGATGGAGGTGATGGTTGTTTTGCATATTTTAAAATGGTGTTAGAGTAAGTTGTGTTGAATTTGAATCATTTTAAACTCTCTTTTCACTTATTTAAAAATTCTATATGATTGAATGTGTTTAACTAATGATATTTCAAATCGACTTTGAACACAGGGAGAGTGAAAATATAGAATAATTAATGATATCTTACTTCACAAGTCCCAACTTTTTGAGTAAATCATTGTTTTATAAAATTTAAGAGTTGAAAATTAAAAACGTAGAACATATATATAAGGAGAGAGGGAGAGGGAGAGGGAGAGGGAGAGTTTGTCTCTGAGAACCCTTATTTGTGGTGCTCTGCAAAAAGGGGAGGACATAGGAATAGGACTGCGAGAGACCATATTGTGGACCTAGCCGTGCGCAGTCTTTGTCTTTTGTTTTACCCGGCAGCATCAGACAAACTATTCAGCAGTCCCCCTTAGAGCTTCCCTATTGGAACCCTAGTGATTCTGGCAAGTTTGAGTCTGCCACCGCATATATTAAGACTTGGGAGTAGGACAGGTCGGAAGAGGTAGAGGTAGAGGTAGAGGTAGAGTTAGATACAACTGGCCTTGGAATTTAAATGTCCAACGCAGGTCAAAATGCCCTTTTCTGTTTTGGTTGCGCGTGATTAATAGGATTGCGACCAAAGAGCTTCTCATCAAGTTTGGGTTGAATTTATCCTCCTGCCCCCGTTTGTGTCATTCTCGGTCTGAAATTGCAATTCACCTTTTCAAAGACTGCCCCTATTGCTTATGTCCTTGAACTAAAGTCAATATGCATTTTCTTTTTCTTTTTCTTTCAAATTCTTTTGGGTCATGAAGATTAGGTTCTAATTTTAAAGTGCAAGTAGAAGTAGCAGAAGCATTTGACGCGAATCAACCCCATCACCAGGAACATTGTGTGCTTTTAATTTCAAAGAGCTTTTAAAGGTAAAAAGCCAAATCCGGTACCAGTTTCAGAGCAGGTTAATGTAATTCAATAATCGGATGTTGCAATCTGTTTCGAGGTTTTTTTTCTCCTGTTGCCTCATCACTTCTTTCGTGAGCCATACTAGACTGCCACAGATAAATAAGGCTACCCCTCTTTCCTTTTTGTCTTTACGCCCAATGAGAGATGGTGACTTTGTCAAGGAATGGGCATCCAAAACCCATTCTTTCAATAGTTTTGATGATTACTCTACCGGAGCGGAGGAATGGATACACGTTTGTGATGAAATATGTCATGGTTTTTCTGTACAGTTAAAAACAAATAAATGATTTTCAAATTTAGGACAAAAATTTGCTAAATTTTTGATAAAAATAGAGACAAAAATTTGATAAAGGTTTTTTTTTTTTTTTTTTAATTTTATCATTATGCATTTTTAAAGTTTTTATTCCCTCGTTCTTTTTTATTTTTACTGTGTTGTCCTTTCTAAAAATAGAGTTTTTAGTGGTTAAGGCTCAGAAAACCTAAATATGTAAATGGGCATCAATGCACTTGGTTACCCTGGCCCAAAATTGTGGCATTTCTATGAAAATCTAGTTGAAATCGAGGGCAAACTATCAAACTCTCGTGGATATAATAGTAAGGTACTGTATCTCTATAATTATAAGTTTTGGATTCAAGTTATTGAAATAGAGAAATAAGATTCGAGAGAGTTAACTTTTTAATATTTTGTATCGAATTAGTCAAACAAAATTCGAATACCGGTTGAAAAAAGAAAAAAATCAAGGGCACACTCTATATCTGAACTCTTACCGGCTGATCAGCATCTTTTTCACCACTTCTGACACTAAGGACCCTTTCGGGAGTTTAGGAAGGAAGAGAAAATAGAAGAAAGACAACTTTGAAAAGAAAATGAAGAAAGAAAGAAAATATATATTTTGTTTGAAAGTTTTAACGAAAGAAAAGAAAAAAGTATATATGTCCTTTTGTTTGAAAGTTGGAGAGATTTAAAAAGTAATGATTTATGATAATGTAATTTTATATATTTACCCTTTCATAATACAACTTTACATATGTAAAGGATTGTTAGCCTCGTTGATTTTGAGACCCAAACTGATTTTCATTGAAAGGAAAATATTGTTGGGAATGGGGGGACCATGGAATAGAGCTCATCGGAGGAAAATATAACAACTATGATTGATTAATAGTTAATTATAATTAAAAATATTATTTAATAATAAACAAAATTAGTTAGTAGTTAAGTGAAATGGTTAAATGGTTAGTAGAATTAGTTAGTAAAATTAGTATAAATAGTAATATTTAATACAAGTAATGATATGAAATGAAATAGAATGCAATAAAATGTCTCTTTCTCTCTCTTGTATTCTCTCTCTTTCTCTCTCTCTTTCTTCAATTTCTATCTCTCTCTATATCTTTTTATCTCTTTATAATGGATTGTTATAAATTGATATCATAGCTTATGTTTCTCGATGAATCTTGAGAAAATGACAGAAGAAATTGGGTATGAAACCAAAATCAAAGAAGACTGTCTCCAATGAGAACGAAGAATGAAAGAATTAGACCAAAAAATAGAAAGATCTTTGACAAGAATGGATGATGTCTTCATTGCCATAAAAAAAGTTTGTGTTCAAAGACAAATCCAAAAAATATATAGAAATATATAAATTTTCTATCATATCCACTCCTATTGAAACAAGGTCGACGGTGGAAAAGAAGCAAGAAAATGAAAAGAAATTAAAAAACAACAAAACAAATCAAATGAGTGAAAAATAATACCAAATTCCATAGAAAAACAAGGTATTGAAATGCTTTCTGAATCTTCTATTTTATCTAATATTAATAAAGAAAAGTTGAAGGTAAAAGGATGATTGCATATATCCAAGAAAGAGCATTGTTTCTTGCCACGTTCTCCAATGATCGAAATTTCAACATTCATTGAGAAAAATCTATCGTAAGAAATAAAATTTCAATTACCCAAGGAAGAACAAATTGATGATGAATTTTTGTCAAAGTCTGCAAAGATTGAATTTTTGGTGTTCATGGAGAAAAATTCTTCACAAGAAAGTAATTCAAGAAAAATCTCTTTCAAGTCTTCTCATATCCATTTTTCTCTCACTACTCACCATGCAACTCAAGTCGAATGCATTGGTCTCCATCACCTTATTTCTCAACACAAATGCAAGTCTTGGTATAAGATTCATGGATTCAAATTTCAATTCTTTGTTTCCCATTATTGAGGACAAGAATGTCTTTAAGGGGAAAGAATTATGACAACTATGATTGATTAATAGTTAATCATAGTTAGAAATATTAGGTAGTAGTTAACAAAATTAGTTAGTAGTTAGCTGAATTGGTTAAATGGTTAATAAAATTAGTATAAATAGTAATATCCAATACATGTAATAGTATGAAATGAAATAAATGTAATAAAATCTCTCTTTCTCTCTCTATCTCTATCTAGTCTTTCTCTCTCTATCTCTCAATTCTCTCTCTAAACCCCTTTCTCTATCTCTCTTCAATTTCTATCTCTCTCTATATCTTTTTACCACTCTTTTATAGTTGATTGTTATAGAAAACAACAAATGTAATCCTTTTGGCATGGCTCTGGCCACGCCAAGGTACTTGGTGGGTTTGCTTCCTCCTCCTAGGGACTATCATGGACTAACATAAGAATCCAAATCCAATAAAAAAAATTCAATTTAGAAAATCGATTTATTATGTGAAAGAGTCTATTGAATTTAATTAGATTTTTATGATTTTTTGTGGATTTAACGTGGGATTCGTAATGTTGTCCATCCTTTGAGAAATCGGATGTGCACGAATGACTCTCACTCTGGACTATTTTAGAGTATCAAGTAACATTTTTTCCCTTTTGACGACTCTCACTCTGAACTCTTTACAGCACCAAGTAACTTTTTTTTTTTCTTTTGAACGGTTTTCACTCTAGACTTTTTTTAGAGTACCAGATAACTCTTTTCCCCTTTAGACGGCTTTCACTCTAAATCTTATCAAGAACCATGCAACCCTTTTTAGGAATCCCTTTTCTATATTGGACTGGAGGTTCTGATATCAATTTATCATGAATCTATGTGATAAATTCAAATTTAATATGAAAACTCAGTACAAAAGATCATTCTGTTAGGTGAAAAAGCTTATTGAATTTAAATAAACTTCTATCATTTTTTAAAAATCCAATGTGGGATTCGTAATAGGACCTACTAGTTGATGTTGTAGCTTCATTGAGTGGACCCAGCACTCTATTTTGTTGATTTTGAAATGTTTGAGTGAAAATAAACCCATATAGATTTGAGAACTCAGTTGATGGATTGCTTAACATATATTATTTATAAGTAATTAGTAGTTATAGATAGGTTTTTAACTTATAAATACATTTTAATTCTTTTTTAAAAAATATATTATTATTTATTTAAATAAATATTATTTAAAAATAGTTAACTGTTTAATAAAATAAATATTTATAGATTATATAAAATAGAAAAAAAATAATAATAGATATAAGATGTGATACAATTATAATTTTTATTAAATATAAAATTATTAAAATGATCGATGTATAAATAATCCTAAATACTCTTTTAATTGGTTGACCAGTTAGAAGATTCAGCCGACCGAGCAAGCCACGAGCAAGCGTGCACCGTCGATCGAAATGAAAACTTCGTATTTGTCGGCAGAATCAAGAGAGAATTTTGTAAAGGAGGCAAGAATTTATTTTATATCAATATAATAAAGACAGAGTTGTTATATTAAAAAATTAATTTTATTATTAGAATTATTTTCATCCCTTTCTTTCTAATCTTGGACGAAACATTTTAGCTATCTTTCTTTTCTTTTTTTTTTTTTTAATCCGTTTAAATCACTTCAATTCTATTCTTATTTAACTCCCAAACCAATGAAAGGAAGACACTGTCCTGTCCATTTCGCTCCATCCAAACGACTCTAAAAGCATAAAGGGACTAGGGCAACCCTGGAAGACACAGACAGCTACATAAAGAGATTCAACAACGTTACGTATGAGTATGACCAAAATAAATAAATAAATAAAACTCTAATTTCATTAAATCAATTTAATACTCCGAAAAACATAGATAAGAAGCCCATTCTTTCCAAAAGAAAAGTCTCCTCTCCCCCCACCCCCTAAAGGGTTTTGGGTTTCTCTATCAACGCTTCACCTTTATCACACTACTCTCTCTCTCTCTCTCTCTCAACAATGGCTGAAATCAAGCTTTCGGAGATCCGAGACCTAACGCGAATCGAACGAATAGGTGCGCACTCTCACATCCGAGGACTCGGCCTCGACTCCTCTCTTGAAGCTCGCTCAGTCTCCGAAGGCATGGTGGGCCAAACTCAGGCCCGCAAATCCGCCGGAATAATCCTCCAAATGATCAAAGAAGGCAAAATTGCGGGCCGTGCTGTCCTCCTCGCTGGCCAGCCCGGTACAGGCAAGACCGCCATAGCCATGGGCATGGCCAAATCCCTTGGGGACTCCACCCCATTCGCCTCCATCTCTGCCTCCGAAATCTTCTCTCTCGAAATGTCCAAAACTGAAGCCCTAATGCAAGCATTTCGCAAAGCAATCGGAGTTCGAATCAAGGAAGAGACAGAAATCATTGAAGGAGAAGTCATCGAGGTCTCAATTGATCGGCCTGCAGTGGCAGGAGCAGCGTCCAAGAGCGGGAAATTGACGCTGAAGACGACTGAGATGGAGACTGTGTATGATTTGGGGGTAAAGATGATTGAGGCTTTGGGGAAGGAGAAGGTGCAGAGTGGTGATGTGATTGCCATTGACAAGGCTTCAGGGAAGATTACAAAGCTTGGGAGATCATTTGCGAGGAGTAGAGATTACGATGCCATGGGACCTCAGACGAAGTTCGTGCAGTGTCCTGATGGGGAGTTGCAGAAGAGAAAGGAGGTTGTGCATATTGTCACTCTTCATGAGATTGATGTGATCAATAGCAGGTATCTTTTTATTTTAAGTTTGTGCTTTTGAAAAAATTATCTACGGCTATTATTACATGGTAAGGACGAATCTTAAAGCAACAGTAGAGTTGTTCCTCGGTGACAACGAGGTCACAGTTAGAGGTATGAAAATAATCCTTGTAAGGAGAAGACTGTGTAAATATATTCCACCCTTCCTTTATCCCCGCGCTAAGCCGGGAGCACTTTTGTGCTACGCGTGAGCCCTTTTATTATTACATGTTAAACATTTATTTTAAGGTATTGGCTAAGCAAGAGCTTCAAATGCTAGTGAAACATAACCTAATTCATATGTAGAATATATATTCCTATGAAGAATGACTATCTTGTATAGGGTAGGGATTAGCTTTGATTGTCTTGTTGCTGCAATATGGATATCGGGTAATTACAATTGAAGTGACAGTGGTTATATGAACAATCTCTGCTCCTTATAGGAACAATTTAATCACAAAAGTAATATGAGCTCTCTTTGGGGTTGAACAAGTGCTTCTATTGTGGAAATCTGTACGCAATTAGTCTCTCTAAGTATCATATACCAATAGGGATAATGAGGTTAGAATTGTTTGTTATCTATTTGGGTCTTGCCCTTAAATGAGGTTAGAAACCTTCATTAGCATCTCAGAACTGCACCTCTTTTGCACTCCTCCAAGGAGTGCTGAAATCTAAGCATAGGGTCCAAGACTTTGAATCGGTGTTTATGCACAAGGGGAGCTTCTTCTTGGACTAAAAAAACCAAAGGGCAGAAAGAGCACAAGTCCAGACTAAAGAATATCAAATACCCCCCCTCCAAAAAAAAGGTCAGGAGTATAAATCAAGCAGGAAAAGTAAAATGAAGATTTTCTTTGGCTGCCAACATATATCCAGTGTAGGCAGACTGGATCCTCAAAAATGCAAAGTAAAGAAACTAACTAACCACACATTGTCAGGAGCTGTATTATACAGAACAAGAAGCATAAAAATTAGATTACCAGAGTGTCAATGCCTAACAAGAAGCAGGAGAAATGAGGAATCACTGGTACAGACACATCAGTCTGGTTGCTGGTTGAGATCCATTCAGGCAAACAGTTGCTGAGGATCTCAACAATGTGCCAATTTGATGGACATGGAAGCAAATCCATTGATGGCAATGAAGTCTTGAAGTCTTCACACAGCCTGTGCAAATCAGGAATATTGGGTGAGGAGCGAAGGCAAGTCATAAGTTCTGTATGTATCTTGTGCAGATCTGGCAAATGTTGCAGGGGGTGCAGATCTATAACCTTTGGAACCTTCATTGCAGAGTATATGGTAAGGGAAAGGAAAAGAAAAAACCCAATCAAATGCCTGCAACAGATCACCGGTAACGTTTAGAGGTGGCTAAGGGGACAAATGCCTGCAAGAAGGAATTTAACAGAGTTTTGAGGCTTGAATGAATAAAAAGATGCAAAAGAAAAAAATGCAGCCAGACTACACCATTTTCCTTAGAAGCACAGTAACTAGTCCTTTCATGTTCTGAAGACATGATATGGTTCTGGCATCCATATTTGTAGGAGGTGCCAAATATGGTGGTTTGAACTTCAGAATGCATGAACTAGCAACAGAACAGCATGGTTAAAGCACAGGAGCATATATGCAGTACTGGACTCCATAAATTACTTTAGTTCAACCACAAATAGTAATGATGACGACAGCGAATGCATGGAAAAACCTCCGTTCACCTCAATAAAGAAATAATAAAATTGATCAATGTGCTGACTTTGAGATCAGTCTTGGTTCAAAAATATCTCTAGCGGTACAAATTAACAATATAAGAAGATATTGGACCCCAAAACTAAACCAGGAAATGGCTTAAATGTACAGGCTCTGCATTCTATCACTACAATAAACCTTGTTTATAGGGGTGTGCAGTATTTGGTTATAGCCGAATATCTGACCGAATCGAATTCAACTGAATTCGAATTTACAAATTTGAATTCGGTTAATTCGAATTTAGTTTTTAGATTACGAATTAGTTTTCAGTTTTGAATTGAGATTTTAATATGAATTCGAATCGAAAATCAAATTTAAATTTGAATACAGTTTTTTGATACTAAACCGAACCGAATTTAAATTTGAATTATGGTTTCTTTCTTTACTTACAAAAGTGCAAAAGAATCCCTTAGAAATTAATTCATTAAGTTTTATGTTAAAGGGCATTTAAGTCTTTTTAATATATGATATTTGAAAAAAAAAAAAAAAAAAACTCATTGAATATATCTTATCAAACCCTAAAAGGTAAAAGACGCTTCATGAACCCTAAAAGGTAAAAGCCACTCCATGAAGGAACATAGTTTGCACCCTTCATCTACTCTCCTTTGCTTCACCATCTCTATACTCTGCTCTTGCAATCTTCTTTCTCATATCAATTGATTAATAGAAAAGACTTCACATCAACTCAATTATCATGTATGATTTCTCTCTCTCTCTCTCTTTTTTTTTTTGTTTCAATGATCGACATCATCTCTCTCCCTCTTTGTTGTCCCCCCATTATCTTAGAGTAAACATATTTGTGTCAAAACACTCAAAGCTCATCAAACCATTTTAGACCTTGACATTTGAAAATTTTGTGTTGACACGTTCATGAACATATTTGATATAAAGAGTTCAAAATCTTGTGTTGACACAATCACACATATGTCAACACAATCCTCTCTTATGTCGATACATTTATGTTGGATGAGCACATATGTCGACATATATAGTATTTATGTTGACACAAAAAGAATACATAACTAGTAGATAAAATTATGTTGACCAAAATAGACCTATATCGACCAAAGTAAACCACCCATCATTATGATGATCCAATGTATTTAAATGTTGACACAAACACTTAGGAAAGATAAAAAGTCACTTGTGTGTCGATCAAACATCTCTTATCTCAACCAAAATGAAGTTCACAAAGAACATTAATCGATATTAGGAATTTAATATGTCAACATACATTTAGATTTTTTTTTTAAGCAAATAATAAAATAGCAACTAAAAAAAATTCATTTGAATTCGGTTTTATCAATCCAAATTCAGTTAAATCAAGTTCATTTGAGAATTTAGATCTTAAATATCAAATTCGGTTTATTCGGTTCAATTCGAATTCAAATAGAAAACCAAATTTCGAATTCTGACTTATTAAATTCAAATTTAATCAAATTTGATTCTTTTCGGTTTGAGATTTAAAAATATCCAATCGAATTAACTGAGGAACTCAAAAACCAAACCGATTAATTCGGTTTTTGGTTTGAATTCGAATTGAATCGAATAAATCGAATTTAATGTTTGAGATTTAAATTTTCATATGAACCAAAATTAATCGAATTCGGATTAATAAAACCGATTTCGAATGAATTTTAATTAATAAAACCAAGTTAATCGATCATCGGTTTGGTTTTCGAATTCTTCAGTTAATTCAGTTCGATTAATTCGGTTCAACATTTTTTGAACTCTAAATCGAAAATCGAACCAAATTCGATTAAATTCGAATTCAATCCGACTGAATTCAAAATTTGGTTTTCGGTTTGAATTTGAGTTGAATCGAATAAACCGAATTTGATATTTGAAATCTAAATTCTCACAAGAACCTGATTTAACCGAATTCAAATTGATAAAATCGAATTCGAATGAATTTTTTTTTAATTGCTATTTTATTATTTGTTTACATATATACCCACCCTCGAGGAGTTATGCCTTGGTGACCTCGAGATCACGTGCTCGAGACGTGAAAACAGTCTCTTTGCAAAAATATAAGGAGAAGGTTTCGTATATATACGCTCATCCTCCCCCTACCCCCACACTAAGTTGGGGAGCATTTTGTACATCAGGTGAATTCTTTTTATTTTATTATTTGCTTAAAACAAAGAATTTGAGTGTGTCGACATATTAAATTCCTAATATCGACTAATGTTCTTTGTGAATCTCATTTTGGTTGACATAAGAGATGTTTGATCGACATACAAGTGACTTTTCATCTTCCCTAAGTGTTTGTGTCGACATTGAAATGCATTGAATCATCATAATGGTGAGTGATTTACTTTGGTCAATATAGGTATACTTTGATCGACACAATTTTATCTACTAGCTATATATTTTTCCTGTGTCGACATAAATACTAGATATGTCGACATATGTGTTCATTTAAGATAAATGTAGCGACAGAAAAGAGAATTGTGTTGACATACGTATGATTGTGTCAACACAAGTGAAGTTGTGTCAACACAAGATTTTGAACTCTTTATATCACATATGTTCATGAGCGTGTCAACATAAAGTTTTCAAATGTCAAGGTTTAAGATGGTCGAATGAGTTTTGAGTGTTTTGACACAAATATGCCTGTTCTAAGACAATGGGGGGAAAGTTGAGAGGGAGAGAGATGATGTCGATCATTGAAACAAGAAAATAAAGAGAGAGAAATCATACTTGATAGTTGAGTTGAAGTGAAACCTCTTTAATTAATCGATTGATATGAGAGATAAGATTGAAAGAGTAGAGTGTAGAGATGGTGAAGCAAAGGAGTAGATGAAGAGTGTAGACTATGTTCCTTCATGGAGTGGCTTTTACCTTTTAGGGTTTGATAAAATATATTCAATGAGATTTTTTTTTTTTTTTTTTTTTTAATATCATATATTAAAAAGATTTATATGCCATTTAACATAAAACTTAATGAATTAATTTGTAAGGGATTCTTTTGTACTTTCGTAGGTGAAGAATGAAACTCTAGTTCGAATATAAATTCGGTTCGGTATAATATCCAAAAACCATATTCGAATTTGAATTCGGTTTTCGGTTCGAAATTGTATTGAAAACCCCAATTCGAAACTTGAGCTGAAAATCGAATTCGATTTTAATTGAAAATCGATTCGTAATCTGAAAATCGAATTTGAATTTGCAAGTTCAAATTCGGTTATAAAATTCGAATTTGGTTGAATTTGATTCGGTAGGATATTTGGTTATAACCGAATATTGCACACCCCTACCTACTTGTCTATGACTCCCATCAAATTAATGGATTTTCAGGACATCGGAACCCTTAATATTGTGATTGCACATTAAATTCTCATGAGATCCAAAAATGTTTCCAAGTTAAATTTTTATAAATATCTAAAAATCTAGCATTAAGCATGATTTAAATTAATCTGTACAGTTTTTCACTGTAAGTCATGAAGGTAACCAGCCTTTGATCTTTCTTTTCTTCCTGAACACATTGAACAACTTATGCGAGCTAGGATCGGACCAAAGAAAGGATGACTCTTAAGATGCTTAGTTTCCATTGATTGCATGCCTAAAAGGGCTGCCTAGATAAATTGCTGCAATATGGATAATGGGTAATATCAATTGAAGTGACAGTAATTATGTGAATTCATTATAGGAACAAGCTAACCTCAAATTTAAAATGGGCTTTCTTTGGGGTTGAATGAGTGCTTCTGTGTTGAAAATGTGCATTCAATTAGTGTTTCTAAGTATCATATATCAGTTGGGATGATGAGGTCAGCATTATCTGGTCTCCATTTGGGTTTTGCTCTTAAATGGCATCATAGCCATTTCTACTGTTTAGAATTATATGATACACCTTTTGTTCCATGCCTAAGAGTTTTGGCTCAAATAATCACTCGAATGACTTGACAATAGAAAACTGCACATTTTATACCTCCCCACTTGTTTTCTTGAAACCTCGACCCATAGCTGTTGTTACCACGCATTTGGCTGTGGTGTTGTTTGTTCATATGGTCCCACTTTCTTCCTCTCTTGTATGTTTCTTTTGGCCACAGTGACTGTGACATGCAAGCATGCTCATTAATATTGAATTTTGAAGCCAATTCTGGATAGAAAGTGAAATTATGAATGTTTCTCTAATATGTCTGGATAGATCTACTTTTGTGGTAATTTCTTTGTGCCTTGGCTAATTGGTCTTTAACACGTATTAAGATTAAGCTCAACATCAATGCAACATCCACGTACACACGTGAAAGATTCAATCGATTTTGAATATGTATTCCCTAGGATCTAGGAACTTAAGAGTTTCTTCATAGCTTGCATGCGTACTGCATCAATTTAAGTTAGGGGCAGTTGGGAGGTTCCTTTTCCTTTCCAGAATTCACTCAACTTTTGACATCAGATGAGATTTGTTCTCTGCAATCCTTTTGTTTTTTTTGGCTGTTGTAGTAGTTTTATTTGTTTGTTTGTTTGTTTATTTATTTATTTATTTCAATTCTCTATTTCAGAACACAAGGATTTCTGGCATTGTTCACTGGCGATACTGGTGAAATTAGGGCAGAAGTGAGGGAGCAAATTGACACTAAGGTGGCGGAGTGGAGGGAAGAAGGAAAGGCAGAAATTATTCCAGGTGTTCTTTTCATTGATGAGGTGCATATGCTTGACATTGAGTGCTTCTCTTTCCTGAACCGTGCCCTAGAGAATGAGATGGCACCGATATTAGTCATTGCAACCAACAGAGGAATCACAACAATCCGAGGCACAAACTATAAATCGCCACATGGCATTCCAATTGATCTCCTGGATCGCCTTCTCATCATCACTACACAGCCATTCTCAGAAGATGAGATACGCAAGATACTCGACATCAGATGCCAAGAGGAAGGTGTGGACATGTCCGAGGAAGCCAAGGTTTTGTTGACAAAGATTGGTGTAGAGACAACCCTGAGGTATGCCATCAATCTTATAAGTGGTTCTGCCTTGGCCTGCCACAAGCGTAAGGGAAAAATTGTAGAGATGGAGGACATCAGTAGAGTTTACCAGCTATTTTTGGATGTAAAGAGATCAACCCAGTATTTGATGGAGTATCAGAGCCAATACATGTTCAGTGAAGTGCCTATGGGAGAGGGAGATGAAGATGAAGCCAATGCAATGGTGTCTTAGCAATCTCACATGCTTGAATGTAGAAAAGCTTGTGATTATGCCTTAAAATTATGCAGGTAGGTTAAAGCTTCTTCATTGTGATTATTTATGTTCCCCTGTTTAATGTAGTATTGAGGCCTCTATCTCAGACTCATTGAGATCGTTAAAATGTTTTTGTATGCTAAGATGAACCGTAGTCTACAGAAAGATTTGGTGGTTTATCTAAAAGCGGCATCAAATGGGTTCTGGAACAATGGGCTTGACATGTATGAAATTTTGCTCATTTTATGAATCTAAACTGTTGGTTGACTCCAAGTCCCTTGAAGTAATTACATGATATATTTATTACCTTATTTGTGAATGCCAGTCGTTTTTGACATTGCCCCGTACCATTATTCTCTATTGGACTCACTGGGAGTAGTTTAGTTTTATGGTATTGGAGGAAAACTTGTGATTGTGCCTCTACTTCCACAGGCAGATTATGTTGCTACAATATTAATGTCTATGTTTGATGTACTTTGAGGCATCAACTTCAGAGGTTCAGACGGGTTCTGCTGGGCAAATACTTTGTATACCGCCACAGGTGGTGGTTGTTGTTATTGTTTTTTTTTTTTTTTTTTTTTTTAAAATAATAAATAAAGATTTTGAGATCAATCGTCCTTTCATGCTTGCGTCATTTGTGAAATTGCTGCTTATCTCGTGATGCAATTACCTTTTGTATGACTAATTTTCCTCAATTCCTGTAAATTCATTTTATTTTTACTCTCATTTTTAGTTTTTTTCCCCTCTAAAAACAAGACATTATTAACATTGATCTATGTTTAATTATAGAACAATGAAGTATTATGTTATTAATAAATATACTTAACCAACGTCTTGTTGGTCATCAAGTGGTTAGTCATGTTCTTTAAATAAAATTTATGTTCGAGTCTTGTGTAAAAGAAAAAAAAAATGTACTTGAGAACTCCATAAAGAAATTTACATCATAGAAACTTTGTAGACCGGAGGGGGTTGGGCCATTCACATGTAACACTAAAAATTATAACAATCCAACCTCTTTATTTATTCTGCAAGATCAAAAAAATCAGGCAGGAAAATCAAAGGGCAGAGAAACAATAGAAGAAGACTCGAGCAAATCTGAGTGCATGAACCCAAAATTCCTCAGCACCTGATTATCCCCAAATTTTAAGGCCTTCTCCATACCCTCCGTACAGCTATCCCCTTTATAACCAGGGTTGTGCTCTCCGCTACAGGGTTGGCACCCTGTAAAGTGCGTTATAAAGGGTATCTTGGATTTCGCCCTCCTCCTTACGTGTTGCGCTCTCTGCGCACCGTAGTACTCGCTCACTTTCTCGGCATGTCTTCTCCTTAAAATGCGCACCTCTCTTTCAATTGCCAGCTGTTCCTCTTGAAGTTCATCCAACGTACCAACTATTCCCAGCCAATAACCATGAAATGAATATTCCGTCTCTAGATAAATCTTGTCCCCCCACTTTCTACTCTTCTTCACGATCAAGTAAGCCAGAGCCGTCTGATCGTCCGACTCCGGAAAAGTTTTATCTTTGAATATTGACTTTTGGACCTTCCCCCAGTACCTGTATTTTGGGCTTTGCGGGCCCATTCCTGCCCAAACATCCATAAGGTCCATGGACCATTGACAATTCCGTATCAGGAAAACACCCGCATTGAGCCCAACCCAACTTTTCTTCTCGAACAACATATCGGGCCAGCCATTGACAACCAAATTATGGGCCTCGTATCGTTCCAGTGGGAGCTTGAAGTCCATATCCGTGAAGACAGCATCGGCGTCGACCCACCAGATCCATTCCGTTTCTGGATGGGCCAACATGGCGGCCTTGATTATTGGGTACTTGGCCCAATATGAGGTCATGTTGCGCTGGAGAAGGGCTTGGTTGTAAAACACTTCACACCCATGAATCCTGCAATAGTCGACTTTGTTCTTGAAGGACCTCAACAAGAAGTGGTCTCCGCCGGGATTCTTACAAGGGGACGGCTGTGATCCGGTGACCAAGAGGACCCGATTTGATACCCCAGCAGCGTATGATGGATGATGCTGCAGCCATTCTTTTCTCTTCCCGTCCCAATTTTTGATGGGCCGTGCGAATGAGTAACTTAAGGTCGAGTCATCATAGAAGGTTGGGGAAGGGGGGTCTTGTAGGCGCATGTTAGCAGATTGTGCGCCGGAAGGGCATTTTTGGAAAGTGAGATATATGAAGTTAGGGTTGAGGAAGGAGTAGAGAGCAAAGAGAGATACGAGGGCCACTGTCGAGACCGCGATTGAAAACGAAGATGTTTTGGTCCTGTAAATACAGGATTTCGGCATTGGAGAGTTTGGAGGAGAGGCCATTTTGGTTTTGAAGAAGGCTAAAAGATAATGACTTCTAGACTTCAGTTTTCATAGTTTTCGCTCATACCAAACTTTGTTTTCCTCGTTTAGATAGAGAGATTGGATGGGGGAGTTTGCTAGAGAGTGAGATAACAAATGTGGTCAAGGAAGGCATAGCTAGTTAAAGACAGTGAGAGCTCATTTTGGAATCACTGTCAGAGAGAGAGAGAGAGAGAGAGAGGTCATTGATTTATATCATAAGTTGCGCCATTTTATGAGGAAGAAAGAAAGAAATAACAACAATAAAATAAACTAGTCATAATACTACATGCATAACGTCTTTGCAAAGTCAACATACTGTGAATCATACGGAGATTTTTGCAATAGTTTTGGGTCAGTTCTTTGGACTTTTACAATTAGTGAGTTTATTAGTATATATAATTGTATATTTGTCCACCTAAATCATAACTTATTTTAATAATTATAACTTTATTTATGTAATGTGATATTTAATTATTCTTTTTTTAAAAAAAATTAATAACTGCTCTTCAGGTATGTACCATTTTTTATTTTTTGAAAATTCAGAGTATTGTATCATAGAATTTATCAATCTAAGTTAATATATATATTTTTAATTATTTTGATTATGAAACAAATAAACCTAGCTATTATAATTATAACTTTTATTTGTGGACAGAGATACTTATGTATATAACTATAATTGAGATTGATAAATTACTTTTAGTTTTTCATTGCTGATTTTTTGACTTGTCAAAGTGTTCTCGCGATTTTTTTTTTTTTTTTTTTTTTTTTTTGGGAATTTGATTGTAATTTGATTTTTAATATTTGTTGATAAATTTTCACGCTGTTAAAAATATACATATAAATATAATCACCACACCTTTACCTTTCGTACACACCTAAAATAATAACCTATGATAAGTTGGCATTTTCTATGGTTTTGATTTTTACATTTTTTCTTACTAATCAGGAAAATGATCCCAAAAAGTAATGAATTTAGTTAAAATGAAAAATGATTTCCATAAATAAATGAGTTCAGTTCAGTTTCATTCCCTCCCTCAAGAGTTAATGTATGACCAGTTAAATTCCCTTTTTCCATTTTGCTATTGAGCGAACAGCTTCTTTCCCATTGCTTTCTTATTTGTATACAACGCACATGTTCATGTAAATGAAAAACTAGTTAAGTTGTATCTAAATGAACATTTCAGTGACAACAGTCCGTCTATTTCGATTTTGTGATCTGAAAAAATCCTAATTAAATTCAATGAATATAATTCAATTGATACCATCTTTTCTCTCTTGAAAGTCTCGAAATTAAATCATGAAAAAACATTAATTAATATGAAATTTGAGTTAATTTGGTGTGTGCATTTGGAGAGAAATGTGCCTTGTGGGGATCGAAGAGGTCAAAGTTTCACTCCGAGATTGGGAAAGACACGATTAAATGAACCCACATGCACAAATTCATTGTTTCTAATTATTAAAGTGTATATATATATATATATCTATAATATTTCTGAAGTTTATTAATAATATTAGAAATACCATTAGGAGCGAAGAGAGAAAATTCGGGTTGGTGTGGCCAGTAGAGTTACATTACCCTAAATCTAAACAGTATTTACAAACTCCTTATCTTTAAATACTTATTAATTAGGAAATGATTTGCAAAACTTTATTCCAAAAATATAATTTAATTGAATTGGGAAGATGTTGGGAGGTGAGAGAATTGAAAACAATGAATTGAAGAAGAGACAAGGTATATAGTACCAAAATCCATAAATTTAGATTTAAAAAAAAATAATTTAGTGATCATGACCTTTTTTCTCTAAATCGATAATTTCAAAATGTAATTAAAAAAAAATCTGTAATTTTGGCCAAGTTAATTATGCTATTGCTAAACATGTCAATGTACTTCGAATTTTTAAATTATTATTTTGCTGATTAAGAGGCCAAACAACCACGTGGAACTAATCCACTGCAAATTATTATTCTTATTATTATTCTTATTATTCTTATTATGAATGGGGTTTAAGGCTTGTTTAGTCTTTCATGATTAATTTTTCATTTTCATTTTTTTAATTACTGCAACAAAAATTTTGCTAAAAATACAGTTTTATCAATTTGAATCAAATTTTTCTATAAAAAAATATTATTAATTTATTGTTAATTTGAATTGAATTCGATTTAAATCTATGTGTATGTGTGGTTTTTTTTTTTTTTTTTTTTTAATAGAAGAGATTTGAATTTGAGATAGAAAAACAATCAATACAAGAAAAACGGATATCAGCGACGGAAATAAAAATAAAAAATTATATTTAATAAAAATACAAAATTATATTTAATAAAAATATAAAATTATATTTAATAAAAATATAAAATTATATCTAATAAAAACACAAAATTATATTTAAAAAAACAAAAAATTATATTTAATAAAAAATAAAAAATTATATTTAATAAAAATACAAAATTATATCTAATAAAAACACAAAATTATATTTAAAAAAACAAAAAATTATATTTAATAAAAAATACAAAATTATATTTAATAAAAATACAAAATTATATTTAATAAAAAATAAAATTATATTTAATAAAAAAACAAAATTATATTTAATAAAAACACAAAATTATATTTAATAAAAACAAAAAATTATATTTAATAAAAACAAAAAATTATATTTAATAAAAGTACAGAATTATGTTTAATAAAAAGATAAAATTATATTTAATAAAAATATAAAATTATATTTAATAAAAAAATTATATTTAATAAAAAGACACAATTATATTTAATAAAAATAAAAAATTATATTTAATAAAACACAAAATTATAATTAATAAAAAAAAATTGTATTTAATAAAAAAAATTTTATATTTTAGCGACGGATTAGTGACGGAAAAAATAACGACAGATTTTTCCGTCATTAAATCTATCGCTAATCTATTCACAAAGGTTTTAGCGATGGATTAGCGACGGAAATATTTCGTCGCTAATTTGTTCGGAAAAATTTTAGCGACGGATTTAGTGAAGAAAAATTTCCGTCAACGGGTTTAGCGACGGAAAAATTAGCGATGAATTTTTTCGTCATTAAATCCGTCGCTGATTTTTTCGTCGTTAATAGCGACAAGTTTTTATCCTTCGATAATTTTCGTTGCTAAAATCCCTTTCTCTAGTAGTGGATGCTAGATAACTCATTGGCCTACTAAATGTGCTATGATAATTCAACCACAAGTGAAACAAAATTTCCACTTTTGTATTTGTCTCACTAGTTACACTTACGTAAGTTTATTAGGAACTCAGAATTTCTATTTATTATCAAAAAAAAAAAAAAAAATGAATCGTCATTGCTGCCTTAAAACCCCACAAAAGGGGGAAAAAGACAACGCAAAATTAATTAGTATTTAAGGCAAAATAATTTAAGATAAGCAAACGAATATCTCCAAATCTTCCTTTTCCATTTCTTGACCTTTAAGGCTAAGAAGATGCCAATTCAATTCCAAATCAGATGAACCAATTCACATATATAATAAAAACAAATGATCAATCTTCATTTTCTGTTTCCTTTTTTTCTCTATTAAATAATGAAGCAGTAGGATAATTTATTTAGCTGTGAGAACCATTAATGGGAAGAAGAGAAATGCCCTTTGATCATATAAGTTTTATGATTGGAAGAGCCTGTGCTTTGGTAATTTGTTTCCCCAGAGGGATGAAGACAAGAGAAACTAGGGTTTTCCATTTTTTTAATTTTTTTTGGGAAAAATAGACAAGATTCGCAATTAATTAAATTATTAAAAGAAATGGTCGACAGCATTAAATTTGGAAATAAAATTTAATTACAATAATTTCTGACCTTTCCCGTTCATAATCACACAACTATTTGAGGATGCATTGATACAAAAACAATCCTTCACTGGTGTTAATAAATAATGCTGGAGCTGAACGCTTAATGGGTCAGGCCTACAATAAATGTTACTGATCTGTAGCGTGTAATATTTGGTGGTAACTGAATATCCGATCGATTTGAATTAAATTTAAATTTGATTTTTGAATTCGAATCGATTTTTGGTTAGAACCGAATTTTAAATTTGTTTTTCAATTCGAGTTTCGAATTAAGACTTTTAATACGAATTAGAACCGAAAACCGAATTAGAGTTTTTAATTATTTTATTTTTTATTTATTTTGATTATTTATTATTTATTTTCTTTTCTTTTTATGCAAATTTTGATTGATAATTTTTCTTTTTTAAGTAAGCAATAAAATAGTAGTTAAAAAATTTATTGTTTTATCGATTCAAAATTAGTTAAATTGGATTTATACGAAAATTTAGATATTAAAAATCAAAATCGAATTATTTGGTTTATTCGATTCAATTCGAATTCAAACCGAAAATCGAATTTTGAATTTAAATGAATTTGGTTTGGTTTTCGATTTGGGATTAAAAAGTATTAAATCGAATTAACCTAACCAAATTAATCGAAGAATTTGAAAACTGAACCGATGAACACCCCTACTAATCTGAGCTGAACCCTTAATAGCTGAACTTTGTTTGTTTGTTTAGTGTTTTTTTCTTTAAATAAATTATCGATATCTGATAATCATATTGATCATAATTAATTCTAATTTGAATCAAATTAGAACATAAAAAGTAAAACTTTCCCTACTTATATTTTTATCATACATAATATTCGATTTCAATATATTAATTAAAAAATATTAATATTCATCCGCCGATAAATCTAACAGAGCCTAACTTGGCATTTTAGACTATTAGACTAGACTTATGAATACGTTCCGATCATTGATGCTGTCAAAACTATTAAATGTCAAGTATAAAAATTTTAATAATATACATAATTATTATATAATATAAATTATATTTAAGTTATATTTTATATATAATTAATTTTACTGACCAATATTGTGGACTAATGAGTTAAATCAGATAAAAATATACCAAGTCTGCTTGACTAAATACCCTAAGTTTTTAATCTAAATTTGGTTTAACCTGATATTAATTTTCACCGTGCGATCTTTTTACCCTCCAATGAATTTATAAACACTTCATTAAGATAGCAATCTGACAATGCCCAAAGAAAATAATAACAATAATTGAATGATAAAGCACAACTCCTTTTTTTTTTTTTTACCTTCTTTTTTGGTAATTTAGGGCGTGTTTTTCAATAATGCTCGTGACTGCTCAACATTGAAATATGTCAAATCCGATCATCTTAATTATGATTTTTTCTTTTCAATATTTTCAAGTGAACTAAGAGCAAACAGGAGAGCCTTGAGCTCGCAGCTAGTATCATATTCAATAATTTTAGAAATTTGTATGTTCAGTGTGTGTTTGTGTGTGTGTGTGAGAGAGAGAGAGAGAGAGAGAGAGAGAGAGAGAGCTATTAGTCCGCAGGGCATGGACATGGTCATGGTTAAGAAAGTCTACTACAAAAATTTGAGGTCATATTAAAAAATTTTGATATTTGAGGAGTCATGTTTACAAAGATTATTATCGTAAATTTGTTACAAAGTGCTTTTAAACTTTCAACGAGAGATACTATATTTTTTCCTTTATTTTTTTTTTTTTTTGGGTTTATGAAGATTTTAACATCATTGTCTTAGTATTCAAGACATTTCTATTTTTCCCTCTCTGACATGACACTGGAAGCACATGCAGCTTCAACAAGTTCTCTCTTTCGTGCCATTTTGGCCTAAACCAAGCAAGGACAAGAGATCCCACAAATTTATTTTATCATATGTTTTGGCTGTTGGTGAAGTTTCTTCATAATTTTCTTATCCGCGGGCTGCAGCGCTGGGGTGGGGGAGCTCCAACCTAAAATAGGGACATGTTGACACTGCACAGTTGCCCAATCAATTTCAATCCCGTGAAGAAATATTGTCCTATGTAAAGTTGGGGAAAATTAACCACACACACAGATTTGAATATGGAAACAGCTCCCCAAGTATTCATGAAATATGCTTCTCAACCTTATTTTAGTCCTCATTTCACTAACCCAACATCAACGTCAATGATCTCAATTTTAATCCTAATTTATTAAGATCGATTATTTAAAAGATAAATATAAAATTTTATTTTTTAAAAAGAATATTGGTTTAATTTATACAAATTTTACTACAACACTCATTTTTATCTAAAACTATCTCTTCATCTAAACTATTAACTATCATATCTTTACAAATAATTTATATCCAAGTTTTTAATGATCTACTTTTACGTTTTACTAAATCTCTTATATTTAAGTTCTCGATTCTCCTAATTAATGTGTTTTTGAGTTTTCTTTATACATGCCCAAACCACCTTAACAATATTTTCGTATTTTATCTATAATTGAACTAACTTCCAACTTATAATGAATTTCTTCAATTCTAACTCTGTTTTTTCTAATTTTACCAAAAGAGATAAAGTTAGAAACGAAAAGATTCATAATAAGTTGAGAGTTAGTTCAATTATGAATAAAATGTGAGTGTCATCTGAGATGATTTGGACATATACAAAAAAGATCCAAAAATACACCAATTAAAAAGATCGAAAAGTTAAATATAAATTTAAATCATTAAATAAACTAAGTTGTAAAGTTTATTTGTAAATGAAATTTTATATTTAGAATTAAAAATGATTGTATCTGAAATAAGAATATTTAAGTTAATATATGGTAAAACTAAAAAGAATAGAATTAAAGATAAAGAGATACGTAATAAGTTAGAAATTAATTCAATTTTGGATAAGATACGAGAATATTATCTGAGGTGGTTTGGGTATATGTAATGAAAAGCCAAAAACATATCAATAAGGAAGATCGAGAACTTAAATATGGAAAATTTATTAAAATATAGAGGTGAACCATTAAAAACGTGGATATAAATTATCCGTAAAGCCATGATAGTTAAGAGTTTTGTGAAGGAGATGGTTTTCGATAAAAATGAGTGACATAGAATAATTCGCATCAATTAAATCAATCTTTTTTTTTAATCTCTTCGATATTTGTTTCTCATGACTAACACCAAAATTTGAAATTCAAATGCAGGTACTATTATAGAATTAGAACATAAAGCGTAAAATTTATTTGGGGTTTCTCTCTTTAAATTTAATTTAATTAGGATAATATAATCATTCGAAAGACCGCAAACTTTTGTACAATCCATTTACAGCTTTTCTTTTTTCCCCCTTTTTTTTAAATTGAAAATTCATACTTATGTTGAGTTAGATATAAACTTTACATTTTTCTAACTACTAGAAATTGGAATTAAAGATAAAATCCATAATTTTTGTGGAACTTATTTGATTTCAAGCACACACCCGAGTCCATAGAGAGACAATCATTAAAGGACCGGTAAATTTTTTTTTTTTTTTTTTTTGGCGTTAGAAAATTGATTTAATTTTGATACATGATATATTCTACCATCTTGAATTATCTTAGTATATACTCTAGAGAAGGTTCATTTTCTTCCTCAACAGTGTCCATTGTAGTATGACCATGGATACAATAGAGAATACAAGGAGAAAAACTCATATGCAGGAGGAGAACTCACAGCACCTTCTGTACATTTAAGAGGCCTATGGGAATAGCATATCCTCATAATACATTCACATTTACAAGAAGGTAGAACAAAGATAGAGAATTTTCAGATTTTGATGAAGTATGTTACCCCATTCACACCAACAGGAAGGATTCATACGCAGGATTTCCAGGATGCTATTGCCAATAGAGGTAGTTGCTGTTTCACAGAAGAAAAAAATTTCAGCTTCACATGTGATTAATATGCATGCCCTTCACAAAATATCAAATCACTGAAACCATTCCATGTACGATGAAATATTTGGAACCTATGAGAGTCGCAGGACATGACACGGCTTGAAATGAGTACTGTAATATGACAAAATATTAAGTTTTGGATTGTTGTTGGCCACAAAATCATAACATATATTATATATATATTGATTATATATATACATATATGTCATATAAATCAGGGTTGGCGCAAGCAGAGGGGACATGAACTCATGTAGTGCATCAACGAATCATACACGAGACAAAAGCATTGGAAAACTATGCAGTTGAGAATTGGGACCAAAAGTTAGGTAGGCTATTTATATCAGATTTTAACCATCTACAGGGAGATGCGGAGACAATCTTTCCTAGAATAGGGTGCAATGCTTGATGATAGGATGCTACCCTCTTGAATAATTTATTTTAGCTTTTTTATGGCATCTAAACCCCTCTACCATCTGCATTGTCCCACAAAATTTTGTCTCTATCTTTAAATCATAGGCAAAGAGGAAAGATGGGCTTCCTAGAAAATAAGTTTTGTGCTAGAAGTGAGCTGCTGATCATGCTGATAATATGATATCTTGTAGTCTAGACAGCTGAAAATTGTAAACAAAGCTTTTCAAACATAGAAACAACAATGAGCATTTCTATTCTTTATTTATGACCACTTCAACTTAACATTATTGTTTATTATATCGTGCATGATTAGATCATTGCATAAATATATAAGGAAAAAAAAAAAACAATTAAAAGGCTATGTAATATAGATACAGTGTTCAAATAGATATTTTTGGACACGACGCAATACTACCTTGTGTAATTTAAAATTGTGTAAAACTCTTATAGCTGTTGTGTCTCTCTTTATTGTATTGTATTATTATCCCCATGAACTTCATTTTTGTGAATGTCTGTGCTTCATAAATAGTCAGTCACCATCTTTGGTCATTGAGGGGGAGGCATTTTCCATTATTAGGCAGGGATCGGCATCAAAACCTTGTCACTAGTAAGTGCAAAGACCCATTTCTCTTCCTCTCCGTGGAAACAATGCACCAAACAGTGACAGTGGAGGAGCCCCATAATTAAAGCTTCTTTTGTTGCTATCATGTAGTCAAAAAAATTGAGTCTAAGAAGCCCAAATCAGACCACATCTACTATTCTTTTGTTGCATTAAAAGGACCACCTATGCCCTGACCTAACCCACCCAACATCATTATGCCTCCATACGTCTCCCTATAAGTGTTAAATTATCCTTCAATCATGCACTAAATTAAGCTCCAAAAGCAAAAGATACCCTCTCACTTTCCACTGTTATTAAAGCTAGAAATACAATAACGTACAATCCAACCAAACCAAGTCCTCTAAAAGAAAAAACATGGTCTATTCTAAAGAGAATCAAAGATTGCGGGATTAAGTCATGAGCAGAGAGTCTCACGTACGCACAAAAGTATCAAAAGAACATTAAAAAAAAGAAAAAGAAAAAAACATATAAGTAAAATAACCAATTTCAATTAAGATGACCCTTCTTTGATTACGGAATTAGATCACATTAAATTTTGTTATTTTAAGACAGAAAACTATTAAAACTCAAGATGATTAAATTATAATTAGAATTTAAATCAGTCATTAGTGAAAATCAAAATAAATCAAACATGTTCCCAACTATCAATATGAATGTAACGTGAGTGACCAACCTCCGCCCCGCGTGCCTTTCCACGTGACATGCTTTAGAATCTAGAACACAGGCCGTTAAAGGCCCCACATCACGTGACCTAGAAATTACATTAACCATATCTTAATCCTATTTATTAAACTAATTAATCGAATCCGCATCGGATCTAGTGAAAGACTTACTCTTTAAATACGATCTTAACAACACATTACGCTGCAAAGCAAATTATCGCACCTTCTGATTCCATTCTACACAGATCAGATTCTTAAGCTGGCGAATCGTATGGCAGAGGATTAACCGAGGTAGAATCCAGTAAGCTCGGGTGCACGAAACCATACTTACGCAGCACTTGATTATCAGCAAAATTGAGTGCCTTATTCATCCCGTCCCAACAGCTCTGTTCCGAGTACTCCTGATTGTGGGCCCCACTACACGGTTGACACCCCGTGAAGTGCGTTATGAACGGCCTTCTCCAACTTCCTCTTCCGTTACCTGCGAGCGTTTTAAAAACCCGTTAAATCCTAACCTCAATTTTCTTAATTTTGTCTAAAAAAGTATTATTTCAATTAATTTATCATTTTTTTTTGTGCATTACCTGCGTCAACCAGATACTCTTCCCTCAGCGCACCATAGAACTCTCCGACCTTTTCCGCATGTCTCCTCCTTAACGTGCGCACCCCTCTCTCCATTTCCACGTACTTGCTCGTAATATTCTCTAAAGACCCAATAATTTCCAACCAATACCCTTCAAAATAATACTCCCCCTCCAAATAAATCTTGTCCGCCCATTTATCTCTCTCCTTGAGTAGTAAATAAACCAAAGCCGTCTGATCATCGGATTCCTGAAACACCTTATCTTTGAAAATCGACTTTTGTATTTTCCCCCAGTTATCGTAGCTCGGGGTCTGTGGGCCCATGGAGGCCCAAACGTCCATAAAATCCATAGACCACTGACAATTACGAATCAAAAACACACCAGCGTTTAAACTGACCCAACTTTTCTTTTCATAAATCAAGTGGGCCCAACCGTGGACTACTAAATTATGGGCCTTGTAACGGCCCAAAGGAAGAGTGAATTCCATGTCGGTGAAGAGCGCGTCCGAATCGACCCACCAGATCCACTCGGCTTCCGGATGAGCCAACATGGCGGCTTTGACGACGGGGAGTTTCGCCCAAAACGTGGTCATTTTGGGGTGGAGAAGGGCGTTATTGTAAAAAACATCGCACCCGTGGATTCTACAGTAATCGACCTTGTTCTTGAAGAAGCGAAGAAGAAGGTGGTCGCCGATCGGGTTTTTGCACGGTGACGGTTGAGATCCGGTTAGGAGGAGAATCCGATTCTCTAAGCCCGCGGCGAATGACGGATGATGACGTAACCACTGCTTTCTCTTCTGGTCCCAATTCGTGATCTTCTTGTCGATTGTGTAGGTAAGGGTTGGGTCGTCGTAGAATGTCGGCGACGGAGGATCGTGGCTGAGGTTGAAGGACTGTGTGCCGCTGTCGCAGGATAGAGAGTCCCCGTCGGAGGAGAGAGCGGAGAAGTCATGGACGGGGTTAGGGTTCGGGTTCGGGTTTAGGAAGGACCAGAGAGTCCCCAGCGCAAGGATGGTAACGAGAATACCGCCGATGAAGAGAAAGGAGTCGGAGAGTAACGACGTCGTTTTGGAACGAATGAAGCCAGATTTCGCCATGGAAGGAGCTTGGTTAAACGGTGGGCGTGAGTGAGAATGCTGATGAGGAAATGCCATTTTAAGGGCGAAGAAGAGGTAGGATTTTGGCATTCATATTCTCTGGCGGTGGTGTGCTAGCATAGCAAGCTGAAATTACTCGCCATCTGTTAACAAATTCTTTTGTTTCCTTTCTCTTCCCAATCTTCCTTCGCCCCTACACACCTAGTATGAGAGAGAGAGTGTGTGTGTGAAAGATAATTCCAAACAGGCTCTCTCTCTCTCTCTCACTAGAAATTTTTAGAGAGAGAGAGTGGGGGCATGTGATTCCAAAAGAGCTCTCTCTCAGTAAAGTAAAGCGTGTGCGTCTACTTCTCTCACTAAAGGTTTGTTAGGGGTTTGGCAGGAAGCTTGTGGGTTTGGAGGTTCGAGAGACACGGCGACACAGGGACAGGAGTTGTGGCGTTAATTGACTCGTGTTGGCGAAAATGAGGTGAGAGATAATCTCCCATTTTTCTTTTCTTTTCTTTTTTTAATTTATAATAATTTGGACCCGAAAAATGGGAGTCCTGCTGTGTCTGCGAGAGAGAGAGAGAGAGAGAGAGGCGTTAATATAGTGTAGCTGCTCTCCGTATACGACGTTTGATTCTCCACTATGATGGCTACACCTACACATGGGAGATTCGTGCCTTAAAAAAAAAAGGAGAAAAAAAAAAGGGGGTAAAAAGGGGGATTTGGTTGGAGATTAAAAAGGGGGCGGGCGGCGGGAAGATACATTTAATCTCGGGCCAATTTTACATTAAAAAATAATATCAAAAGATTGAGATTTCTCACAAATTTAAATTCTGGAATCGTTTATATTAGTAACTTATAAATTTAATATATTGCAGAGAATTATTAGATAATTAATATTTTTATAAACTATAAATACCAATTTTCCAAATACACTTAAATTAAAGAAGAGAGGAGAGAGAGAGAGAGAGGGGGGATACCATTGTAGGGAATATCAAATCAAAGAGTATGAATGGACTGTACAGCCCGGGGACAAACCGCGAAATCATGTGGTGTAATCTTCATAACCAAAAAAAAAAAAAATGCTACATCATAAAGCTAATAATAGTAAAATTTTTTATTTTTTTAATCAGATGAATTAGCAATATTCATGTGTCATATTTGACATGGACAACTGCAAAAATCATCCTAATAAAAAAAATAAAAATTTGAAGAAAAGGTATGACACAGGCAAAATTGTCCAAAAGTTCATCACTCATTTATCTCATGTCATATTTCCTTTGCATTGCAATTGATTAAAATGTAATATTTTTTTTGGATCCAATGACAATGACCGGATACTCTATTTACTTAATTAATAATTTTGAATTCGAATCCTAAAAGTGAAAAAAAAAATAATTTAAGAAAATCAACCCTTAACAAATCCCATAATATTTAAATCGAATTAATTAAAATAATTTAGATGAAAACCAAAAAAACATTTTTTTAACCAATTGATTAAAACCAACTTCCTGATTTACCTCCAACAATGAATCTTAATTAGTTCTAAGGCGCTACCTCGCCACACCAAGAAAAGCAAACAAAGTTGCACAAATCCATCTCAAAGGTTCAAAGCAGCCGTGCTAAAACGTGAGCCGGGTATCTGCTTCCCCTATCTTGAAATCAAGTTTGAATTCGGCTAATCATACATGTACTAAAAATTATATTATGGACTAATTTTTTAATATAAAAAATTACTTATATAGTTAAAATATACTCTTCTTAATCAAATTTTCAGTTGTATTATGATGAAATAAGACTCGAAAAAGGATACGATGGTGTTTGATTGTTGAATTTATTTTTATTTTATTTTGTTTGTAATATTCTTCAATTAAAATGAGTTTTTTTTTTAAAATAAAATTTTATAAATAAAAATTAAATTTCACTACAAAAAATTAAATTATCATTATATTGATAATTTTTCATATTAAAAAACCAATTTCTACTCTTCGTTATGTCTATCTTTAATTTTTCGAACAAGAGTTGATAAAGCCCAAAACAAAGTGATGTAGATTAAAGCAGTGAAAGCACATGCGGGGTTTGGCCTTGAAGTTAAGGGCAAGAGGCATGAACCGCGACAGGTGAGTGCCCACCATTCTGTACATTAATTATGACCTATCATCCATTACTTGAAAGAAAACATATTTCCATCTTTCATCTTGGGCTTCTCTCAGTGTGGTACTTGTTAACCATAGTTTCCCGTTTATTTGTCGGTTCTGTTATTTTAGATATGACTTTTCAATCATAATAGGATACATGTGAAATTGCATGTGAATAAAAAAAAAAAAAAATCAAATTTTAATTAAAAGATTTGCACAACCAATGAAGGAGCATACCGACCAATTTGATCTCATAGCAGTGGTTATAGTAAATATCCTCGCGGTAATTTGCTAAAATACTAGTAAAATTTATGATTGAGTGTAGGGGTATTATAAAACTTGAGTTAAGTTGGATAGTGTCGATATCTGAACTTTGTTTGAGTATTGATTAGGTGAGCTTGAGTTCCGAGATCAAAATGTCATCAAGTAGTATTTTTAACTAGTGTCTCTTAATTAATTGATCTCAGGTCATATATTTAAAAGAGTATATCTATAAATATAATTTCATAACCATTCTCTTCCATTCTTTTAACCTTTTCAAATTATTTTTGATGGTATGTCCATGTTAAGAAGTCCTTAAACTCGATAAATCTCTTGATTCACATTATAAAATAAACATGTATTAAAAATTCATATAATTCTAATTAAAAATATAAAAAATATTAAACAAAGTAAATAATTTAGGAAAATTGTATTTTACGCTTTTGAGAAAATTACTTTTGATTAGGAGAAAATTCATGATTTTTTAAAGTACTGTTATTATTTGAATTGTAAAGAATATTTTTCTTAAAAAATAAATTCATTGTCTTTTCTCTTATAATTGATAACTGAAACACAATGCGGTTTCCTTTTGTACCAAACTTATAATTTCGTTTTCAGCGTTTCTTATTGTTACCCTATATTTCCATACAAAAGTCAAATATATATATTTAAAATATTAATTTAATATACATGAACTCAATTTAATTTAAAAATAAAATTTCAGATTTTATAATATGAAAA
This sequence comes from Dillenia turbinata, assembly GCA_037126225.1. NCBI lineage: Eukaryota > Viridiplantae > Streptophyta > Magnoliopsida > Dilleniales > Dilleniaceae > Dillenia > Dillenia turbinata. The sequence continues at coordinate 15,941,198 of JBAMMX010000017.1, forward strand.
TATATTTAAAATATTAATTTAATATACATGAACTCAATTTAATTTAAAAATAAAATTTCAGATTTTATAATATGAAAATACTATCAAGTACCTAAAGATAAATTTGACAATTTAAAATATCTACAAATGACCCAAATTCAAGAATAATTAAATTAATTTTACATTTAAAAAATACCAAAATGTTGAGAAGTCAAGAGATTTCCACGTGAAAGGAACATAAATCAAAATATCAAATACCAAACTTCCTTATTAAAATAAAACTTAGGAATTAGGTTTTTAGGAAATAAGCCATAATTTTGTTCCTATCTTCCCTTAAAATTACAATTTTGTTTTGGGACAAAAAAAGTAGATGTTTCGGTCGGTATTTGATTAAAATTTTAAAAAATAATTTAAAATATCGAGCGAGATAATATTTATTCCATTTTGTATATTTTTTAGAGCAAAAATTAGTATCTTGTCTTATACATTTATCCAATCATTGTGCATATCTATGTGCTAACTATCTTTATTTTATTTTAATACATACTTTTTAACATTGTAGGAGATTTTTGGGCTTACTCATATAATGGTCCAACCAAAAATAGGCTTATTTGCAATGCACTTAACAACAGTTAAAATCAGAGATAAAACTCACTTGTCATCTAAACCATCTTAAATTGTTTTTTTAAAATTTTTTTTTTTTTAATGTAAACCATCTTAAATTGTAATTTAACTTTCAATTTTGAGAAGACCACATAGCAAATTTAAGAAAATTTTGGAAAATTTAAGAAAATTGTTATGTAAGCATGAATCAAGTTGAGACCAACTTCATGTGATTGTGTGGTCTTTTGGGTCCGATCAAGTTATTGGTTGCCTGGTCGGCTGCACATGGGACTTGGCCCAGGCAATACCTTGTAGTAACTTTTAGCAAACTAAATACTGGTTTCTGCTTTCCTTTCCCCTTTGGATCATCGGACGTTGCGGAGGATGGTATGGTATTCCATCAATTCTCTCTCTCAAAAGAAGATTATTCGTCATTCAATTGCTACCCAGAATTCTTGCCACAGAAATGAATAGAAGTTTCTTCCAAGTGTTCCCAAAAATAAAATAAAATAAAAAGAACACAGACCAAAAATCCAGTACACTCCATGCTCTCCTTGTGTATAGAGAAAGGAAGTAGCAAACTCCCCGCCCTAATGATGGTGTGTGATCGAAGTGATTATCTTTTTTTTTTTCCTTTTTTGGTGACGAAGTGATTATTGTTTTTCATTTTACAGATTTTTATGTTTTACATTTCAATTGATCTTGATCTTTTTGTTGTTGCTTTTAGTTCTCACACTCTATTAAGATTTTTGGTTTTTTCAAAAACGAAAAGGGAATTTGATATTATGGGTATTTAAAAAGAAAAAGGAAATTCGATGCATGTTAGTATTTAAAAATGGTTGTGATGAATAATGTAGAGCTTTCATAGCTCCGTTGATTAGAGCACCCAGCATAATCACAATGGAAAGATTAGGGGAGGGATGAGTGGAGTGGAGTGAAGATTTTACAATTAAGAGCTTTAAACACTTAGAATTAAAATACCACCAATCTAGAAAATAAAAATTAATATTACAATATGTTATATTTTATTTTCAAAAAGTTTCAAATCATATTTTACTTTTTTCAATTAATTTTGATCTTTTAATGTTGCTTTTTTAGTATCAACACTCTATTAACATTCTCAGTATTTTTTTTAAATGAAAAAAGGAAACTTGACATATGTCAATATCTAGAAATGGTTGCGATGAATAGTGTACGGTTCTCATAGCTCAATTGGTTAGAGTATCCATTTAGTAAGCGGGAGGTCTTGAGTTCAACCGCTCAACGAAAGCATTGTTAGGAGGGATGAGTGGAATGGAGATTTTGTACCCTCAAACATAGTGAATTTAAAATTCCCTTGTATCATCTATTAGGTAAAATGCCATCGATCTAAAAAATAGAAATTAATATTATGATATGTTATATTTTATTTTAAAATTATTTAATATCATATTTTATTAATTTCAATTAATTTTTATCGTTTTGTTCTCGCTTTAAGTTCTGATACTCCATTAAGATTCTCGGTTTTTTTAAAAATGGAAAACAAAAATTTGATATACCCCAGTATCTAAAATAGGTTGCAATGAACAACATAAAACTTTTATAGCTTAGTTGGTTAGAGCATTGGTTTTGACTCTCAATGAAAGCACTAATAAATAAAATTAATATTACAATCTATTATATTTTATTTTAAAATAATTTCAAATCTTGTTTTCTTCAATTAATCTTGATCTTTTTATTGTTATTTTTAGTACCAACACACCATTAAGATTCTCAGCTTTTTAAAAATGAAAAAAAGAAAATTTGATATATGATGATATTTAAAAATTGTTGCGATGAACAATATGTAGTTTTCATAGCTAAATTGGTTAGAGCACCCATTTAGTAAGCGGAATGATATGTTTTAATTTAATTTCAAATCATATCTTTTTTTTTTCAAGTAATCTTGATCTTTTTATCGTTGCTTTCAGTAACAACACTCCATTAAAATTTTCATTTTTTTAATGGAAAAAGGGAATTTGATATAAGTCAATATCTAAAAATGATTGCGATGAATTGTATACAGCTTTCATAGTTTAATTAGTTAGAGCACCTACTTAGTAAGCAGGAGGTTTTGAATTTGAATCTCAATGAAAGCGTAGTTATAGGTGGAGGGATGAAAATCTCAATGAAAGCATAGTTATGGGGGGCCTGAATGGAGTGGAGATTTTGAATACTCGGACTTAGTGAATTTAAAATAACACCATTCTTGAAAATATGAATTAATATTATGATATGTTATATTTTATTTTAAAATAATTTAAAATCATATTTTGGTTCTGACACTCCATTAAAATTCTCAATTTTATAAAAATGAAAAAGGAAATTTGATATACGCCCATATATAAAAATAGTTGCGATTAACAATGTATAGCTTTCACGGCTCACTTGGTTAGTGTACCCACTTACTAGGTGGGAGATCTCAACTATGGAGATGATTAGGGAAGGGATGAGTGGAATGAAGTGGAGATTTTACGATTAGGAGTTTTGAACACTCAAAGTTAAAATGCCACCAATCTAGAAAATAGAATTTAATTTTACAATATGTTATATTTTATTTTAAAAAAAATTTCAAATCATATTTTAATTTTTTTTTCAATTGAACTTGATCTTTTCGTTGTTGCTTTTAGTACCAACACTCCATTAACATTCATGGTTTTTAAAAAAGAAAAAAGAGACTTTGATATACGCCGGTTTTTAAAACTGGTTGCAATAAACAGTGTATATCTTTCATAGCTCTGTTGGTTAAAGCACCTATTTAGTAATTGAGAGGTTTTGAGTTCGACTCTCAATGAAAGCATAATTAGTTATGGAGATCTTAAGATTAAGGGAGGGACAAATTTGATGTATGTTGGTATCTAAAAACAGCTACGATGAACATTGTATGGCTTTTATAGCTCAATTGGACTCTCTATGAAAGCATTAGAAAGTAAAAATTGACCCTTTATTGTTGTTTTTAGCAGCAACATTCCATTGAGATTCTCGATTTTTTTTTTAAAAAAAAGGAATGAAAAAAGAAAATTTGATATACACCAACATTTACAAATTGTTACAACAAACAATGTGTAGCTTTCATAGCTCAAGTTGTTGGAGCACCCATTTACAATTATGAGTTTTGAATGCTTAGACTTAAAATGACACATATCTAGAAAATAGAAATTAATATTATGATATGTTCTATTTTGTTTTCAAATAATTTCAAATCATATTTTTCAAGTAATTTTGATTTTTTTTGTTGTTGCTTTTTGTACCAACACTAAATTAAGATTTTCAGTCTTTTTAAAAAATGAAAAAAAGAAAATTGACATACACTGGTATTTAAAAATTGTTGCATTGAACAATGTATAGCTTTCATAGCTTAGTTTATTAGAGCATCCGATTAGTAAGTGAGAGGTCTTGAGTTTGACTCTCAATGAACAGCTTTCATAGCTCAGTTGGTTAGAGCACCCGTTTAGTAAGCGGGAGGTCTTGAGTTCGACTCTCAATGAAAGCATAGTTATGGGGGGAGGGATGAGTGGAATGGAATGGAGATTTTGAATGCTCAAACTCAGTGAGTTTAAAATTCCCTCGTACCATTTATTAGTTTAAAATGCTACTGATTTAAAAAATATGAATTACTATTATGATATGTTATATTTTATTTTAAAATAATCTAAAATCATATTTTGGTTGTAATACTCCATTAAAATTCTCCATTTTATAAAAATGAAAAGGGAATTTGTTATACGCCGATATCTAAAAATAGTTGCGATTAACAATATATAGCTTTCGTAGTTCGGTTAGTGTACCCATTTAGTAATTGAGAGGTCTTAGATACGGAGATTTTATGATTAGAGGAGGCATTAGTGAAATGAAGTGAAGATCTTAAAATTAGGAGTTTTGAACACTCAGAGTTAAAATGTTACTGATCTAGAAATTAGAAATTAAGTTCATGAATGTTATATTTTATTTTAAAATAATTTCAAATCATATTCTTTTTTTTCTCAATTGAACTTGATCTTTTTGTTATTGCATTTAGTACCAACACTCCATTAACATTCTCGATTTTTTTTTAAATGAAAAAAGGGAATATGATATACGCTAATTTTTAAAAGTTGTTGCGATGAATAGTGTATATCTTTCATAGCTCAGTTGGTTAGAACATCCGTTTAGTAAGCGGGAGGTCTTGAATTTGACTCTCAATGAAAGCAAAATTAGTTAGGGAGATCTTAAGATTTTGATGTATGATAGAATCTAAAAATGGTAGTCTGTGTATGTTATATTGTTACTCCATTAAAATTCCATTTTATAAAAATGAAAAGGGAATTTGTTATACGCTTCTAAAAATAGTTGCGATTAACAATACATAGCTTTAGTGTACCCATTTAGTAATTGAGAGGTCTTAGATACCGAGATTTTATGATTAGAGGAGGCATTAGTGAAATGAAGTGAAGATCTTAAAATTAGGAGTTTTGAACCGGTTAAATTGTTTGACGATTATTAAGTTAGGAATGTTTTATTTTATTTTAAAATTATTTTAAATTTTATTTTTTTTTTTTTTATTTTTTTTTTTTTTTCCCCCCTTAAAGAAGGGGGGGGAAAGTTGTTGCGATGAATAGTGTATATCTTTCATAGTTGGAATAGAAAATTAGTTTAGTTGTCTATTTAGTATCAATACTCTATTAACATTCTTGTTTTTTTTTAAATGAAAAAAGAAAATTTGATATTCACCGATATTTAAAAATTGTTACAATGAACAATATATAGATTTCAAGGGTAGGGGGGTCTTGTAGTGAATAATATTTCCTCATACCATTTATTAGTTTAGTGTATTATTTTGATATATGCCAATATCTAAACATGGTTGCAATTAACAATGTATAGCTTTCACAGCTCACTTGGTTAGCACACCAACTTAGTAAGTGAGAGGTCTTACCTATGGAGATTTTATGATTAGGGAAGAGATGAGTGGAATGAAATGAAGATTTTACGATTAGGAGTTTTGAACACTTGAGTTAAAATGCAATTTTAAGTTTAAAATTTTATTACTCAAAATCGACTCGATTAATACGGTCGATTGAAAGTACGAGTGGCTTAAACTCAACTTGGTTTGTATAACAGTCCTAATGCCACTAATCTAGAAAATAGAAATTAATTTTATGATATGTTATATTTTGTTTTAAAATATTTCAAATCATATTTTGATATTTTTTTTAATCAAATTGACTTTGTTGTTTTATTTTCAACTCTTAAATTTTTGGGGGTTTGATATACACGGTTTTTAAAAGTGGAATTTGATATACACGGTTTTTAAAAGTGTCTCAATGAACACTGTATAACTTTCATAACTTAGTTGGTTAGAGCACCCGTTTAGTAAGCGGAAGGTCTTGAGTTTGACTCTCAATAAAAGCATAATCACTGGAAATTGCCTGTGCTTTTAGTACCTCATACTCCATTAACATTCTCAGTTTTTTTAATAAAATTTGATTCTGGTATTAAAAATTGTTGCTCGCACTTTCATAGCTTACTTGATTAAAGCACCCATTTACAAGGTTGAGGAGAAAATTATTTGCTTTAAAAGGAAAAAGGAATTTATACCTTGCAATGTATAGCTTTCGGGGATGACGCAGCGGTTGGACCCGTTAGTAGGCAGAGGAGCGGGCCGCCAGCTTTGGTCGCTCAATGAAAGTAGTTATGGGGGGGGGGGGGGGGGGGGGGGGGGGGGGGGGTTCCCGGTGGTAAATTTAAAATTCCCTCATATCATTTATTAGTTTAAAATGCCATCGATCTAGAAAATATAAATTAATATTATGATATGTCATATTTTATTTTAAAATAATTTAATCATATTTTGATTCTGACACTCCATTAAAATTCTTGATTTTATAAAAATGTAAAAGAAAAATTTATATATGCTGATATCTAAAAATAGTATAGTTGTATAGCTTTGCCGGTAGCACGGGGCAAGAGTTAAAATGCCACCGATCTAGAAAATAGAAATTAATTTTACGATATGTTATATTTTAATTTAAAATATTTCAAATCATATTTTGATTTTTTTTTTCAATTGAACTTTATCTTTTCGTTATTGCTTTTGGTTCCAATACTCATTAACATTATCGGTTTTTTTAAAATGAAAAAAGGGAATTTGATATACACAGTTTTTTAAAGTGGTTGCAAAGAACAATGTATAGCTTTCATAGCTCAGTTATGCAACTGTTTAGTAAGCGGGATGTCTTAAGCTCAACTTTCAATGAAAGCATAATCAATGCTTCGATTTGATGTATGTTGGTCTCTAAAAAAGCTTGCGATGAACGGCATATGGTTTATATTAAAATTCTCAGGTTTTTTAAAAATGAAAAAAAAATTGATATACACTAGTATTTAAAGATTATTACGATGAGCAATGTATAGCTTTCATAGTTTGACTCTCAATGAACGACTTTCATAGCTCAATTGGTAAAGGGGGTCTTAAGTTCGACTTGAGATTCATAGCCAGTGCACTTTTAGTAGGGGGGGGGTCGAGTTCAACTCTCAATGAAAGCAAAATCGTTGGGGGGTTAAAGTTGGGGCTAGATTACGGTATCTTTTTTTGTTGCTTTTAGTATCTACCCTTGGTAAGAGACCGGAGCCGCCTCAATGAATGACTTTCATAGCTTAGTTGGTTAGAGTACCTGTTTAGTAAGCGGGAGGTTTTAAATTCGACTCTCAATGAAAGCAAAATTAGTCACATAGATCTTAAGATTATGATGTATGTCAGAATCTAAAAATGGATGTAATGTCAGTTGGACTCTCAACAAAAGCATTAGAAGATAAAAATTGATTCTTTTGTTGTTGCTTTTTGTATCAATACTCTGTTAACATTCTCGATTGGTATCTAAAAATGGTTGCGATGAACGGTGTATGGCTTTCATAGCTTAGTTCAACTCTCAATATCAACACTCCATTAAAATTCACGGTTTTTCTTTTAAAAATGAAAAAAATTGATATACACTAGTATTTAAAAATTATTATGATGAACAATGTATAGTTTTCATAGCTCGACTCTCAATGAACGGCTTTCATAGCTCAATTCGACCAATTTTTTTTTCAATATAAGAATTTACTTATATAGTTAAAATATACTCTTCTCAATCATATTTTAAGTTGTATTATGTATTATGATGAAATAAGACTTGAAAAGGGGTACGTATATGGCGGTATTTAACTTCTTTCAACTTATCTGATTTTTTTTAATTATTTTTTTTATTTTTTTATAATATTTCTCAATTGAAGTAATTTTTTTTAAAAAAATTAAATTTTTGTAAATAAATTAAATTTTACTATAAAAAATTTAAATTATCAGTATATTGATAATCTTTTAATCTTTAATTTTTCGAACAAGACTCGATTAAGCCCAAAACATAGTGATGCAGATTAAAGAAATATGAAATCCCATCTTTATAATCAAGTTAAAGCTGTGAAAGCACATGCAGGGTTTGGCCATGAAGTTAAGGGCGAGAGGCATAAACTGCGACAAGTGAGTGCCCACCATTCTGTACATTACTTATGACCAACAATCATCCATTACTTGGAAGAAAGGATATTTCCATCTTTCATCTTGGGCTTCTCTTAGTGTGGTACTTATTAACCTTAGTTTCCCATTTTATCTGTCGGTTCTGTTATTTAAGATATAACTTTTCAATTATAATATGATACATGTGAAATGCATGTAATATATATATATAAAATCCAAGTTCGAGGTTTAATTAAAAGATTTGAACAACTACGAAGGAGCATACCAACAAATTTGATCTCATAACGGTAATTATAGGGAAGACCCCTCTGGTAATTCCCAAAAATAGTAGTAAAAAATTATGATCGAGTGTCTATAGAATTTTGTTTGTTACAATTCACAGGGGATGTTCCTAGATTTAGTTGGGAATAAGGAAAAAGATAGAGAAAATAACGTATCTATTGATTTAAACTTTTTATGATGAAAAAATTTACTTAGTTAAAAAATATTTATTAATATGAATTAAAACGATATAATTGATATAATTCTTTTTTGTGATTTTTATGATTCCTATATAACAAAAGAAAAAAAAAAACTTGTCTACCATTTTACTGAAAACAAAAGAGAAAAGATGTTCACGTGGCAATTATCATTAATGCACTCTTAGTTCTACATATTCTAGTTTGCTTTTAAGCAATTTATTGTCTTAATTGAATCCCAGCAACTGCAACACAATGCAGTTTCCTATTGTACCAAACTTATAATCTCGTTTTATTACCTTATATATCCATACAAAAGTCAAATATATATATAAAATATTGATTTAGTAAACATGAACTCAATTTAGCTTAAAAATAAAATTTCAGATCCTATAATATGAAATTAATATCAAGTATCTAAAGATAAATTTTACAATTTAAAATATTTACAAATTCAAGAATAATTAAATTAATTTTACATCAAAAAAAAAAATACCAAAACGTTGAGAAGTTAAGAGATTTCCACATGAAAGGTACATAAATCAAAATATCAAAATCAATCTTCCTTATTAAAATAAAAATTAGGATCTAGATCTTTAAGAAATAAGTTATAATTTTGTTCTTATCTTTTGTTAAAATTACGATTTTGTTTTGAAACAAAAAAAAAAGTAGACGTTTCTTGATTAAGATTTTAAAAAATAAATTCAAATATCGAGTGAGATGAAATTTGTTCCATTTTGTTTATTTTTTAAAGTAAAAATTTAGTATTTTTTTCGTACATCACAAATATCCAGAATTATATTTCGACTAATCCGATTTGAGAATTATAGTAGCTCATCCCGGTGGCCACCCTCCCAGTATAGTCTTTTTCATTCCCAAGATTTAAACCCGAAATCTTGGTTAAGAGATTTAGAGTCGCAACCCACTAAGACAACTATCCGTTGATTAAAAATTAGTATCTTGTCTTATAGATTTATCCAAACATTATTGTGCATATCTATACGTCTGGCTTAAATCGATAAATGCAAATGGCCAACTATCTTTATTTTATTTTTAATACATATTTTTAACATTATAGGAGATTTTTGGGCTTACTCATCTGATGGTTCAACCAAAAATTGGCTTATTTGTAATGCACTTAACAAAAGTTCAAAACAGAGATAAAACTCACTTGTCATCTAAACCGTCATAAATTGTTTTTTTTTTTTTTTAATGTAAACCATCTTAAATTGTTATTTAACTTTCAATTTTGACAAGACCACATCGCAAATTTAAGAAAATTTTGAAAAATTTAAGAAAATTGTTATTTAAGTATGAATCAAGTTGGGTCAACTTGGGGACAGTCCGAATTGTCAGCCCCAGGGGATGAGTGTGGAGGAGAAGCAACAAAAGAACACAGAGACAAACTTCATGTCATTGTGTGGTCTTTCGAGTCCGATCAAGTTAATGTTGCCTGGTCAGCTGCACATTAGACTTGGCCCAGGCAATACCTTGTAGTCACTTTTAGCAAACTAAATACTGGTTTTTGCTTTCCTTTTCCCTTTGGATCATCAGAAGTTGCAGAGGATGGTTTGGTATTCCATCAATTCCCTCTCTCAAAAGAAGATTATTCATCATTCAATTGCTACCCAGAATTCTTGCCACAAAAATGAATAAAAGTTTCTTCCAAGTATTCCCAAAAATAAAATAAAATAAAAAGAACACAGACCAAAAATCCAGTACACTCCATGCTCTCCTTGTGTATAGAGAGAGGAAGTAGCAATCTCCCTGACCTAATGATGGTGTGTGATCAAAGTGATTTTCTTTTTTTCTTTTTTTGGTGACGAAGTAATTATTGTTTTCATTTTACAGATTTTTCAATTGATCTTGATCTTTTTGTTGTTGCTTATTAAGATTTTTGGTTTTTTCAAAAACGAAAAGGGAATTCGATATTATGGGTATTTAAAAAGAAAAAGGAAATTCGATACATGTTAGTATTTAAAAATGTTTGCAATGAATAATGCATAGCTTTCGTAACTCAGTTGGTTAGAACACCCAGCATAATCACTATGGAGACTTTAAGGTTAGGGGACAGATGAGTGGAGTGGAGTGAAGATTTTATGATTAAGAGTTTTAAACGCTTAGAATTAAAATACCACCAATCTAGAAAATAGAAATTAATATTACAGTATGTTATATTTTATTTTCAAAAAATTTCAAATCATATTTTATTTTTTCCAATTAATCTTGATCTTTTTATTGTTGCTTTTAGTATCAATACTCCATTAACATTCTCAGTTTTTTTTTTTTAAATGAAAAAAGGAAACTTGGTATATGTTGGTATCTAAAAATGGTTGCGATAAACAATGTATGATTCTCATAGCTCAATTGGATAGAGCAACTGTTTAGTAAGTGGGAGGTCTTAAGTTCGACTGCTCAACGAAAGTATTGTTAGGAGGGATACGTTGAATGGAGATTTTGTACCCTCAAACTTAGTGAATTTAAAATTCCTTCCTATCATTTATTAGGTAAAATGCCATCGAACTAAAAAATATAAATTAATATTATGATATGTTATATTTTATTTTAAAATTATTTAATATCATATTTTATTAATTTCAATTAATTTTGATCCTTTTGTTCTTGTGACACTCGATTAAGATTCTCGGTTTCTCTAAAAAATGGAAAACAAAAATTTGATATACCCTGGTATTAAAATAGGTTGCAATGAACAATATATAGCTTTTGTGGCTTAGTTGGTTAGAGCATTTGTTTTGACCCTCAATGAAAGCACTAGAAAATAAAAATTAATATTACAATCTATTATATTTTATTTTAAAATAATTTCAAATCATATTTTGTTTTCTTCAATTAATCTTGATCTTTTTGTTGTTGCTTTTAGCACCAACACCCCAACACTCCATTAAGATTCTCGGTTTTTTAAAAGTGAAAAAAGGGAATTTGATAAATAACGAAATTTAAAAATTTTTGCGAAGAACAATATACAACTTTCATAGCTAAATTGGTTAGAGCACCCATTTAGTAAGCAAAATTATAAGTTCTAAGTTATTTTCAAATCATATATTTTTTTTCAAGTAATCTTGATCATTTTATTGTCGCTTTCAATAACAACACTCCATTAAAATTTTCATTTTCTTAAATGGAAAAAAGGGAATTTGATATAAGTCAAAATCTAAAAATGGTTGCGATGAATAGTATACGGCTTTCATAGCTTAGTTGGTTAGAGCGCCCATTTAGTAAGTGGGAGGTCTTGAATTCGAATGTCAATGAAAGCATAGTTATGGGGGGAGGGATGAATGGAATGGAGGTTTTCAACACTCAAACTTAGTGAATTTAAAATACCGCCAATCTTGAAAATATAAATTAATATTATAATATGTTATATTTTATTTTAAAATAATTTAAAATCATATTTTGGTTCTGACACTCCATTAAAATTCTCGATTTTATAAAAATTAAAAAGGGAATTTGTATATGCCGATAACTAAAAATGGTTGTGATTAACAATGTATAGCTTTCACAACTCACTTGGTTAGCCAACCCACTTACTAAGTGGGAGGTCTCACTTATGGAGATTTTATGATTAGGGAAGCGATGAGTGGAATGAAGTGGAGATTTTGATGAGTGGAATGAAGTGGAGATTTTACGATTAAGAGTATTGAACACTCAGAGTTAAAATGTCACGGATCTAGAAAATATAAATTAATTTTACGATATATTATATTTTATTTTTAAAAAAATTTCAAATCATATTTTTATTTTTTCTTTTTCAATTGAACTAAATCTCTTCATTATTGCTTTTAGTACCAACACTCCATTAATATTCTCGATTTTTTTAAAATGAAAAAAGGGACTTTGATATACGCCGGTTTTTAAAAGTGATTGCAATGAACAGTGTAGAGCTTTCATAGCTGAGTTAGCTAGAGCACTCGTTTAGTAAGTGGAAGGCCTTGAGTTTGACTCTCAATGAAAGCAAAATCAATTATGGAGATCTTAAAATTAAGGGAGGGATGAATTTGATATATGTCAGTATCTAAAAATAGTGAAAAGTGTATGGCTTTTATACGTCAGTTGGACTCTCAATGAAAGCATTAGAAAGTAAAAACTGACCCTTTTATTGTTTCTTCTAGTACCAACACTCTACTAAGATTCTCAATTTCTTTAAAAATGAAAAAAAAAAATTGAAATACATCGGCAACAGTGAAGAGTGTATGGCTTTCATATCTCAGTTAGACTCTCAATGAAAGCATTAGAAAGTAAAAATTGACCCTTTTATTGTTGCTTTTAGTACCAACACTTCATCATGATTCTCAATTTTTTAAAAAATGAAAAAAAAAATGATATACACTGGCATTTACAAATTGTTATGATGAACAATGTATGGGTTTCATAGCTCAGTTGGTTAGAGCTCCCATTTACAATTATGAGTTTTGACCGCTCAGAGTAATTTTGTTTTCAAATAATCTCAAATCAAAATTTTCAAGTAATTTTGATTTTTTTTTTTTGTTGTTGCTTTTTGTACCAACACTAAATTAAGATTGTCGGTTTTTTAAAAAATGAAAAAAAGAAATTTGATATACACTGGTATTCAAAAATTGTTATGATGAACAATGTATAGCTTTCATAGTTCACTTGGTTAAAGCATCCATTTAGTAAGCGGGAGGTCTTGAGTTTGACTCTCAATAAATAGCTTTCATAGCTCAGTTGGTCAGATCACCCGTTTAGTAAGCAGGAGGTCTTGAGTTCAACTCTCAATGAAAGCACAATCCTGGGAGGAGGGATGAGTGGAATGGTAAGGAGATTTTGAATGTTCAAACTTAGTGAGTTTAAAATTCCCTTGTACCATTTATTAGTTTAAAATGCCAACAATCTAAAAAATATAAATTACTATTATGATATGTTATATTTTATTTTAAAATAATCTAAAATCATATTTTGGTTGTGACACTCCATTTATATTCCCTAGTCGGTTAGCTTTCATACCCATTTAATGGAGATTTTCAATACTCAGACTTAGTGAATTTAAAATACCGCCGATCTTGAAAATATAAATTAATATTATAATATATTATATTTTATTTTAAAATAATTTAAAATCATATTTTGGCCTTGACACTCCATTAAAATTCTCGAATTTATAAAAATTAAAAAGGGAATTTGATATACCCCAATATCTAAAAATGGTTGCAAATAACAATGTATAGCTTTCACAACTCACTTGGTTAGAGCACCCACTTACTAAGTGGGAGGTCTTAGCTATGGAGATTTTAAGATTAGGAAAGGGATGAATGGAATGAAGTGGAGATTTTATGGTTAAGAGTTTTGAACACTCATGTAACACCGACACTCGGTGTACTATATATTGTATTTCTCATTGTTTCATATGAGATATATATTTTTTTTCATATAGAGAAAAGTCACTCATAATTTTTTGTTTTATAATGCCCTTGAAAATTTTTGGCGAGATTGCCGGGAGCTAAAGATTCTCCCCTCCGTGCCTTTTTAAAATCTACGCGTGTAATTTCAATACTGTCAGAATTTCATGTGCAAAAATTCACTCTAAAGATCAAGGGTCAAGGAGTTTTGGCGAAAAACAAAATCGCCCGAGAATCCAATTTTTGACAAAAATTGAAATTTGTCTGAGCAAACAGTCTTGTTTTCACCCAAGATCGATTGCGTTGGACTCAACACGAAATTTTTGCGCGATTTTATAAATTTTGGGGTCAAGATGAAATTTTGACCGGTAAAGGGGCTTGTGAACAATTTTGTGTTAGAGGATTTATTTGCAAATAATAAAAGTTTGGGAAAAACAATGAAATATTTAATAGTTAATGTTGGAATGTGTAATAACAAAGGGAGGGCCAAGATCACTTGTAGAGAATCAAGAATGCATGAGAACCCTTGGATCCAAAAAGCAAGTGTGAACACTCTAGCCCCATTTGTTGACTTTGTGACATGCTTATACTAAATAACCCTAATTTGGATGGTTGGGATCTCATGTTGAAATTGATCAATGGCCAAGATGAATTGAAGTGAAGTTAACAAGGGTTAACCCTTGTAAACATTTCCAAAACCATGGTTAGGCAAATTGTAGACAAAAGCCAAAATTCCTTTTCATTCATCAAAGGAAAATGTGAAGAGCAAAGAGAGAAGAGCTCTCTTCCTCCCTCCATAGCCGTGAACCATTCCTTGAAGGGAGGCTTGAATCCTTCGACCAATCTTCAATATTTTTACATAAGACAAACACTCTTCACCCCTAAAACAACATATCCAAAAATTGGAAGGAAAGGAGAAGTCTAGCTTGGTGATTTAAGGATGAAAACCATGAGGTCCAAGTGAAGAAATCTATGGGCTCTTCAAAATTTCTTCAACAACTTTAGGTAAGAAAGTTTCTCCCTACCTCTTATGTAACATATATTGAATTGGAAAAAAAAAATGAGAAGTATAACTTGTGATTCCATGTTTTACGAAAATTCTACACATGTTCATTTTGGGTTTGGCAAGCTTTCACTAATCTAGAATTAGGTGGAACCTTGAATTAGTGAGTGAAGTATGTGCTGGAAACTTGTTGACAGCCGTGAGATGCATTTGGTGAGTGTGAAGAGTGTGCAGAAAAATTTGGAGTATGTATATGAATATTTGGGCCAGCTTTTGTGTTTTCTTTGAGTGCCTAGGCAAACCTTAGTATTTTTTTTTTTTGTGGTTTTTTGGTGGATAGCTTGTAGACATCCTAAATTATGACATGTCAAAAATTGGGGTCATTTGAAGTTAGTTCCATAGGGAAACCAATAGAAAAACCCTGACAGCCAAAAATCTGGAAATTTGAAAATTTGGAAACTCCTATGGGCAGTGAGTTTCCTTGAACCGACAGCCATAGTTGCCCTTGGTCTTTTTCTATGAAATTTTGCAATGACCTTACACACATCCTAAGGACCAACATATCCAAAAATTAGGTCATTTGGATCCCATTTGCTTAGTGAACCACTAAGAGAACTGAACCAGCTAAGGAATGATCCCATTTCTGACCTTAGTATGCAAAACCAATGCAGTTTCCACCTTGCTGCATTCCTACAACAAAACCAATTTCAGAATGAGATTTAGCACAAGAAAATGAAGGGATCCATCAAGAAAAATCGTGGGGTCAATGGGGAAAAAATTTAACTTAGCCGGGTTGGAAATCGGGCATGAAAAATGGCTAGGAAAGGAGAGTAGGTTAGATTTTGACAAATGCACTATTTTACCCTGTTTCGTGGCAGTCAGTTTGTCCCTGATTGTATCCCCCTTTCCAGGAAGAATTGGGCTTTGTGCCAGTTATATGAAATGTAGATCTATGTCTTTTCTTTCCAACGAGATAAAAATCACCTCAATCCGACCCATGAGTCAAAAGTTACAGCCATTCTTCTGAAACTCGACAGAGGGTCACCCATTATCCAACATCAAAAATAGTGGAGTTACACGACCACATTTCAGCCCTTTTTTGCAAAAACTCAAAGAAGAAAAGTTGTATATTTCCCTCTTATCAATCTACTGTTAAAATTTCAGCCAATTTTCATAAGGGAATCAAAAGTTATACAAAATCTCCCAAAACAGTTTAGAAAAGATTCTGCTTCTCGGCCAAAACTGAACAGAGATTTTGATGGTCCATTTAAGACCCCTTTTAAGTGTAATTGGGAGAAACCCAAAACATGAAAAATGTAGGTTATGTGTCTTCTATTTTCTGTAAAAATTTCAAGTAGGTTGGAGTTGTGTGCAAAAAGTTATGAGGGCTGCACCAAAATTGATCAGAACAGACTTTTGAAAAGTAATGTGGGAAAGATGGTGCTATTTTAAGGACTCGCACTAGGAATCCGAGAAAGTGCCCAACTAGGAAGTTGTAGCCTTGTTTCTTAACTGTAACATAGTCAAAAATTAGAGTCTTTTAATGAGTGGATTTTGGGATATGAGAAATTTGCTAAAACTGGACAGAATTTAGAGTGAGATTTAGACTGGTTTGAAAATGTGGACCTTAAGGAATTTTCCACCGAGATTTTGGAGATAAGTTCAACACGAAAAGTGTGTGTTTTTATATGAGCCAACCATAGAAATTGGAATTTCCAAATTTTGACCCCGGTTGAGGAACTTGTGGATGATGCTCGAGAATGAGGGGAAATTAGATTTTGAAAACCCTAGATTTGTCTATAACTAAGGTTGCATTACATTTACATCATCATATATGCAACATATGATCCCTTACGTGACACATGTTCTATATTATGATTATAGAGCCTCTAAGGGTACATGTGTCACGTAAGGGATCATATGTTGCATATATGATGATGTAAATGTAATGCAACCCTAGTTATAGACAAATCTAGGGTTTTCAAAATCTAATTTCGCCTCATTCTCGAGCATCATCCACAAGTTCCTCAACCGGGGTCAAAATTTGGAAATTCTAATTTCTATGGTTGGATCATATAAAAACTCACACTTTTCGTGTTGAACTTATCTCCAAAATCTTTTTGGAAAATTCCTTAAGGTCCACATTTTCAAACCAGTCTAAATCTCACTCTAAATTCTGTCCAGTTTTTTGCAAATTTCTCATATCTCAATATTCACTCATGAAAAGACTCTGATTTTTGACTATGTTACAGTTAAGACACAAGGCTACAACTTCTTAGTTGGGTACTTTCTCGGATTCCTAGTGAGAGTCCTTGAAATAGCACCATCTTTCCCACATTACTTTTCAAAAGTCTGTTCTGACCAATTTTTGTACAGCCCTCATAAATTTTAGCACACAACTCCAAGCTACTTGAAATTTTTACAGAAACTAGAAGACACATAACCCTAAATTTTTCATGTTTTGGGTTTCTCCCAATTACGCTTAGAAGGGGTCTGAAATGGACCATCAATATATCTGTTCAGTTTTGACCAAGAAGTAGAATCTTTTCTAAACTGTTTTGGGAGATTTTGTATAACTTTTGATTCCCTGTGAAAATTGGCTGAAATTTTCATAGTAGATGTATAAGAGGGAAATATACAACTTTTCTTCTTTGAGTTTTTGCAAAAAAGGGCTGGAAGGGGGTCGTGTAACGCCACTGTTTTTTATGTTGGATAATGGGTGACCCTCTGTCGAGTTTCAGAAGAATGGCTGTAACGTTTGACTCAGGGGTCGGATTGAGGTGATTCTTATCTCGTTGGAAAGACAAGACATAGATCTACATTTCATATAACTGGTACAAAGTCCAATTCTACTGGGAAAGGGGGCTACAATCAGGGACAAGCTGACTGCCGCGAAACAGGGTAAAATAGTGCATTTGTCAAAATCTAACCTACTCTCCTTTCCTAGCCATTTTTCATGCTCGATTTCCAACCCGGCTAAGTCAAATTTTTTTCCCCATTGACCCCACGATTTTTCTTGATGGATCCCTTCATTTTCTTGTGCTAAATCTCATTCTGAAATTGTTTTTGTTGTAGGAATGCAGCAAGGTGGAAACTGCTTTGGTTTTGCATACTAAGGTCAGAAATGGGATCATTCCTTAGCTGGTTCAGGTCTCTTAGTGGTTCACTAAGCAAATGGGATCCAAATGACCTAATTTTTGGATATGTTGGTCCTTAGGATGTGTGTAAGGTCATTGCAAAATTTCATAGAAAAAGACCAAGGGCAACTATGGCTGTCGGTTCAAGGAAACTCACTGCCCATAGGAGTTTCCAAATTTTCAAATTTCCAGATTTTTGGCTGTCAGGGTTTTGCTATTGGTTTCCCTATGGAACTAACTTCAAATGACCCCAATTTTTGACATGTCATAATTTAGGATGTCTACAAGCTATCCACCAAAAATCACAAACAAAAAAAAAATACTAAGGTTTGCCTAGGCACTCAAAGAAAACACAAAAGCTGGCCCAAATGTTCATATACATACGCCAAATTTTTCTGCACACTCTTCACACTCGCCAAATGCATCTCACGGCTGTCCACAAGTTTCCAGCACATACTTCACTGACTAATTCAAGGTTCCACCTAGTTCTAGGTTAGTGAAAGCTTGCCAAACCCAAAATGAACATGTGCAGAATTTTAATAAAGCATGGAATCACAAGTTACACTTCTCATTTTTTTTGTTCCAATTCAATATATGTTACATAAGAGGTAGGGAGAAACTTTCTTACCTAAAGTTGTTGAAGAAACTTTGAAGAACCCATAGATCTCTTCACTTGAACCTCATGGTTTTCATCCTTAAATCACCAAGCTAGACTTCTCATTTCCTTCCAATTTTTGGATATGTTGTTTTAGGGGTAAGGAGTGTTTGTCTTATGTAAAAATATTGAAGATTGGTTGAAGAAATCAAGCCTCCCTTCAAGGAATGGTTCACGGCTATGGAGAGAGGAAGAGAGCTCTTCTCTCTTTGCTTTTCACGTTTTCCTTTGATGAATGAAAAGGAATTTTGGCTTTTGTCTACAAATTGCCTAACCATGGTTTTGGAAATGTTTACAAGGGTTAAGCATTGTTAACTTCACTTCAATTCATCTTGGCCATTGATCAATTTCAACATGAGATCCCAACCATCCAAATTAGGGTTATTTAGCATAACATGTCACAAAGTCAACAAAAGGGGCTAGAGTGTTCATACTTGCTTTTTGGATCCAAGGGTTCTCATGCATTCTTGATTCTCTACAAGTGATCTTGACCCTCCATTTGTTATCACACATTCCAGCATTAACTATTAAATATTTTATTGTTTTCCTCAAACTTTTATTATTTACAAATAAGTCCTCTAACACAAAATTGCTCACAAGCCCCTTGACCGGTCAAAATTTCATCTTGACCCCAAAATTTATAAAATCGCGCTATGAGCTCAAAATTTCATATTGAGTCCAACGCAATTGATCTTGGGTGAAAACAAAACTGTTTGCTTGGACAAATTTCAATTTTTGCCAAAATTTTGGTTCTCGGGCGATTTTGTTTTTCGCCAAAACTCCTTGACCCTTGATCTCTAGGGTGAATTTTGTACATGCAATTCTGACAGCGTCAAAATTACACGCGTAGATTTTAAAAGGGCCAGGAGGGGAGAATCTTTAGCTCCCGGCAATCTCACCAAAAATTTTCAAGAGCATTATAAAACGAAAAATTCTGAGTGACTTTTCTCTATATGAAAAAGAAAATATATCTCATATGAAATAATGAGGAATACAATATACAGTGCACCGAGTGTCGGTATTACAACACCGATATCTAAAAATGGTTGCGATTAACAATGTATAGCTCACTTGGTTAGCACGCCCACTTACTAAGTGGGAGGTCTTAGGTATAGAGATTTTATGATTACGGAAAGGATGAGTGAAATGAAGTGAAGGTTTTAAGATTAGGAGTTTTGAACACTCAGAGTTAAAATGCCACCGATCTAGAAAATAGAAATTAATTTTACAGTATGTTATATTTTATTTTAAAATAACTTCAAATCATATTTTGATTTTTTTCAATTGAATTTGATCCTTTCATTATTTCTTTTAGTACCAACACTGCATTAACATTCTCGGTTTTTGAAAAAATGAAAAAAGGGTCTTTGATATATGCCGGTTTTTAAAAGTGGTTGCAATGAACATTGTATAGCTTTCATAGCTCAGTTGGTTAGGGCACCCATTTATAAGTGGGAGGTCTTAAATTCGACTCTCAATGAAAGCATAATCAGTTATGGAGATCTTAAATTAAGGGATGGACGAATTTGATCTATGTCGGTATCTAAAAACTATAGCTAGAGATTTTAATATTAAGGGAGGGATGAGTTTGATGTATGTCGGTATCTAAAAGCAATTGCGATAAACAGTGTATGGCTTTCATAGCACAGTTGGACTCTCAATGAAAGCATTAGAAAGAAAAAATTGACCCTTTTATTATTGCTTTTAGTTCCAATATTCCACTAAGATTCTCGATTTTCTTTTAAAAATGATAAAAGAAAATTTCATATACACCGGCATTTAGAAATTGTAACGATGAATAATGTATAGCTATTATAGCTCAGTTGGTTAGAGCACCCATTTATAATTTTGAGTTTTGAATGCTCAGAGTTAAAATGGCACAGATCTAGAAAATAGAAATTAATACCATGATATGTTCTTTGTTTTCAAAAAATTTCAAAACATATTTTCAAGTAATTTTGATTTTTTTTGTTGCTTTTTGTAACGACACTAAATTAAGATTTTCGGTTTTTTTTTTAAAATGAAAAAAAAGAAATTTGATATACACTGGTATTTTAAAATTGTTATGATGAATAATGTATAGCTTTCATAGCTTAGTTTGTTAGAGCTTTCATTTAGTAAGCGGGAGGTCTTGAGTTTGACTCTCAATGAATGGCTTTCATAGCTCAGTTGGTCAGAGCACCCGTTTAGTAAGCGGGAGGTCTTGAGTTCGACTCTCAATGAAAGCATAGTCATGGGGGGAGGGATGAGTGGAATGGAATGGAGATTTTGAACGCTCAAACTTAGTGAGTTTAAAATTCCCTCGTACCATTTATTAGTTTAAAATGCTGCCGATTTAAAAATATATAAATTACTATTATGATATGTTGTATTTTATTTTAAAATAATCTAAAATCATATTTTGGTTGTGACACTCCAACAAAATTCTCCGGTTAGATAGACCCATTTAACGGAGATTTCGATCCCTCAGAACTAGTGAATTTAAAATACCGCCGATCTTGAAAATATAAATTAATATTATAATATGTTATAATTTATTTTAAAATTATTTAAAATCGTATTTTGGTTGTTGCACTCCATTGAAATTCTCAATTTTATAAAAATGAAAAGGGAATTTGATATACACCAATATCTAAAAATGGTTGCGATTAACAATATATAGCTCTCACAGCTTACTTGGTTAGTGTATCTACTTACTACGTGGGAGGCCTCAGCTATGGAGATTTTATGATTAGGGAAGGGATGAGTGGAATGAAGTGGAGATTTTATAATTAGGAGTTTTGAACACTCAGCATTAAAATGCCACCGATCTAGAAAATAGAAATTAATTTTATGATATGTTATACTTTATTTTAAAATAATTTCAAATCATATTTTATTTGTTTTTTTCAATTGAACTTGATCTTTTCATTATTGCTTTTAGGACCAACACTGCATTAATATTCTTAGTTTTTTAAAAATTAAAAAAGGGATTTTGATATACATCGGTTTTTAAAAGTGGTTGCAATGAATATTGTACAGTTGGTTAGAGCACCCGATTAGTAAGCGGGAGGTCGACTCTCAATGAAAGCATAATCAGTTATTGAGATCTTAAGATTAACGGAGGGATGAATTTGATGTATGTCGGTATCTAAAAACAATTGTGATAAACAATGTATGGCTTTCACAGCTTTGTTGGACTCTTAATGAAAGCATTAGAAAGAAAAAATTGACCCTTTTATTGTTGCTTTTAGTACCAACACTCCATTAAGATTCTTGATTTTTTTAAAAATAAAAAAAATTTGATATACCCCGACATGTAAAAATTGTTACGATGAATAATGTATAGCTATCATAGCTCAGTTGGTCAGAGCACCTAACCACCCATTTACAATTATGAGTTTTGAGCGCTAAGAGATAAAATGGCGCAAATCTAGAAAATAGAAATTAATACAATGATATGTTCTACTTTGTTTTCAAATAATTTCAAAATATATTTTTCAAGTAATTTTGATTTTATTTTTGTTGTTGCTTTTTGTACCGACACTAAATTAAGATTTTCAATTTTTTTTAAAAAAGAAAAAACGAAATTTGATAAACACCGGTAGTTAAAAATTGTTGCGATGAACAATGTAGAGCTTTCATAGCATAGTTCGTTAGAGCATCCGTTTAGTAAGCGGGAGGTCTTGAGTTTGAGTTTGACTCTCAATGAATGGCTTTCATAGCTCAGTTGGTCAGAGCACCTGTTTAGTAAGTGGGAGGTCTTGAATTCGACTCTCAATGAAAGCATAGTCATGGGGGGAGGGATGAGTGGAATGGAATGGAGATTTTGAACGCTCATACTTAGTGAGTTTAAAATTCCTTCCTACCATTTATTAGATTAAAAAGCCACCAATCTAAAAAATATAAATTACTATTATGATATGTTGTATTTTATTTTAAAATAACATAAAATCATATTTTGGTTGTAACACTCCATCAAAATTCTCCGGTTAGATAGACCCATTTAATGGAGATTTCGAACCCTCAGACTTAGTGAATTTTACCCCTGATCTTGAAAATATAAATTGATATTATAATATGTTATATTTTATTTTAAAATAATTTAAAATCATATTTTGGTTGTGACAGTCCATTGAAATTCTTGATTTTATAAAAATGAAAAGGGAATTTGATATAAACCAATATCTAAAAATGGTTGCGATTAACAATATATAGCTCTCATAGCTGACTTGGTTAGCACACCCACTTACTAAGTGGGAGGTCTCAGCTATGGAGATTTATGATTAGGGAAAGGATGAGTGGAATGAAGTGGAGATTTTATGATTAGGAGTTTTGAACACTTTGTGTTAAAATGCCACCGATCTAGAAAATAGAAATTAATTTTACGATATGTTATACTTTATTTTAAAATAATTTCAAATCATATTTTGATTTTTTTTTCTATTGAAGTTGATCTTTTTGTTATTGCTTTTAATACCAACACTGCATTAACATTCTTGTTTTTTAAAAAAATTAAAAAAGGGACTTTGATATACACCGCTTTTTAAAAGTGATTGCAATGAATATTGTATAGCTTTCATAGCTCAATTGGTTAGAGCACCCCTTTAGTAAGCGGAAGGTCTTGAGTTCGACTCTCAATGAAAGTATAATTAGTTAACGAGATCTTTAGATTAAGGGAGGGATGAATTTGATGTATGTCGGTATCTAAAAACAATTGCGATGAATAGTGTACGACTTTCACAGCTCAGTTGGACTCTTAATGAAGGCATTGGAAGTAAAAATTGACACTTTTATTGTTGCTTTTAGTATCAAACTTCATTAAAATTTTTGATTTTTTTTTTAAAAATGAAAAGAAAATTAAGATTAAGGGAGGGACGAATTTGATGAATGTTGGTATCTAAAAACAATTGCGATGAACAGTGTACGGCTTTCACAGCACAGTTGGACTCTTAATGAAAGCATTAGAAAGTAAAAATTGACACTTTTATTGTTCCTTTTAGTCCCAACATTCCATTAAGATTCTCGATTTTTTAAAAAATGAAAAAAGAAAATTTGATATACCCCAGCATGTAAAAATTGTTACGATGAATAATGTATAGCTAACATAGCTCAGTTGATTAGAGCACCCATTTACAATTCTGAGTTTTGAACGCTCAGAGTTAAAATGGCGCAGATCTAGAAAATAGAAATTAATACTATGATATGTTCTACTTTGTTTTCTAATAATTTCAAAATATATTTTTCAAGTAATTTTGATTTTATTTTTGTTGTTGCTTTTTGTACTAACACTAAATTAAGATTTTTGGGTTTTTTAAAAATGAAAAAAAGAAATTTGATATACATCAGTATTTAAAATTGTTACAATGAACAATGTATAGCTTTCATAGCATAGTTCTTTAGAGCATCCATTTAGTAAGTGGGAGGTCTTGAGTTTGACTCTCAGTGAATGCCTTTCATAGCTCAGTTGGTTAGAGTATCCATTTAGTAAGCGAGGGGTCTTGAGTTCGACTCTCAATGAAAGCATAGTCATGGGGGGAGGGATGAGTGGAATGGATGGAGATTTTGAACGCTCAAACTTAGTGAGTTTAAAATTCCCTCGTACCATTTATTAGTGTAAAATGCCGCCGATCTAAAAAGTATTAATTATTATTATGATATGTTATATTTTATTTTCAAATAATCTAAAATCATATTTTGGTTGTAACACTCCATTAAAATTCTCTAGTTAGTTGGCTTTCATACCCCTTTAATGGAGATTTCGAACACTCAGACTTAGCGAATTTAAAATTCTGCAGATCTTGTAAATATAAATTAATATTATAATATGTTTTATTTTATTTTAAAATAATTTAAAATTATTTTGGTTCTAATACTCCATTAAAATTCTCGATTTTATAAAAATGAAAAAGAGAATTTGATATACGTTGATATCCAAAAATGGAAATGTAAAATGCCGCCGATCTAAAAAGTATTAATTATTATTATGATATGTTATATTTTATTTTCAAATAATCTAAAATCATATTTTGGTTGTAACACTCCATTAAAATTCTCTAGTTAGTTGGCTTTCATACCCCTTTAATGGAGATTTCGAACACTCAGACTTAGCGAATTTAAAATTCTGCAGATCTTGTAAATATAAATTAATATTATAATATGTTTTATTTTATTTTAAAATAATTTAAAATTATTTTGGTTCTAATACTCCATTAAAATTCTCGATTTTATAAAAATGAAAAAGAGAATTTGATATACGTTGATATCCAAAAATGGTTGCGAATAACAATATATAGCTTTCACAGCTCACCTGGTTAACGCACCCACTTACTAAGTGGGAGATCTCAACAATGGAGATTTTATGATTAGGGAAGGGATGAGTGGAATAAAGTGAAGATTTTACGATTAGGAGTTTCAAACACTCAGAGTTAAAATGCCACCGTTCTAGAAAATAGAAATTAATTTTACGATATGTTATATTTTGTTTTAAAATAATTTCAAATCATATTTTGATTTTTTCAATTGAACTTGATCTTTTCGTTATTACTTTTAGTACCAACACTCCATTAACATTCTCGGTTTTTTAAAAATGAAAAAATGGACTTTGATATGCGTTGGCTTTTAAAAGTGGTTATCAATGAACAGTGTCTAGCTTTCATAGCACACTTGGTTAGAGCACCCATTTAGTAAGTAGGAGATCTTGAGTTCGACTCTCAATGAAAGCATAATCAGTTATGGAGATCTTATGATTAAGGAATTGATGAATTTGATGTATGTCGGAATCTAAGAATAATGATTAAGAGAGGGACGAATTTGATATATGTCGGTATCTAAAAATAGTTGCGATAAACAATGTATGGCTTT